>WBMV01003664.1:1193521-1255629 GCA_013396655.1 Campylorhamphus procurvoides | reverse complement strand
TGCTCCTGCTCCCGGTGCTGGTGCTGGGATGGGGATCGCTGCCGGGCGCCATCGCCGATCCCGAGCTGCGGTTCAGGCCGGCGGCCGAGGCCCCCGTGCGGCTCTTCACGGAGCCCGAGCTGGCCAGATACGACGGGCAGCAGGTAGGGCCGGGCCGGGCTGGGCAGGCCCCGCTCCCCCCGGCGCCATCCCCGCCCCGCCGGGCCCGGGAACCCGCCGTGCTCCTGCTCTGCTGTGCCCTCCAACCCTTCGGCCCCGGGGTTTGGGGCTCCCCTGCTCCCCAGGCTGGGTGCCAGCCCGGGCCCCCTGTCCTCCTGGATAAAGGTGCCCCTCTGGAAGCGGCACACACAGAATTAGGTGGGATATGCCTGTCTGGCGAGGTACCCATGCCAGGGAATTGCAGATTACCGCGAGTTGGAGACAAACTAATTTCCCCTCAGTAATTCATTAAAACGTGTATTTAGACTCTCGCCTCCCCCCCCCCCCTTTTTTTTTTTTTAAACAGCATTATGGAAGTAAGGCAATTTCAACTTGAGAGGTTTTAGCCTTCTGTGATGCAGAAACCTCATCAGAACTGCACACTCAAAACAATAAAGTCCTGTATGGATACACATCCACTTCTCTTTAGGAAAACTTGCTAGCTGACTTCTCAGGGTCTTCTCCAGATGCTTTCAAGAAAGTAATCAACATCTGACCAAAAATACATCTTATGCATAAAAGACAAAGCAGAAGCACTGGCTTATTAAATAAAACATGTCAGCAGATCAGGTTTGCATGTGTTTATGCATTTACATTGTTTCTTAATCAAATAATGTTATTGGCCATACACCTTTTTATTTGGGGCAACATCCATTTGCATTAGGAATAGAAAGATGAAGTGGATGAGCTTTCAGCAGATGAGTGTGCAGACAATGGGTGACCTGCAGGAGGGACATCTTCTGTGATTGTGTGGTTTAGATTAAAAAGATTCTCTCATTGCATTTTGTTAAAATGTAAAAAAAAGAAAAATCAGAGATAGCTTAAAGCACAAGCAAGAAATGTCAAGAGGGAATGTGTATGCTAGTATAGACACGCAACAAGAGAAAACATACAACAGATAATTTAGTTCTCTTTTGTGTCCTGTGTGCTTATGGATTTCATAGCTAAAAGTAACAGCCTTTTGCCTATACTGAAGTGCTGGGGATATACTGATGAATTTCTTTCCAGGAAGGACAGCCCATCTATCTGGCAGTGAAGGGAGTAGTATTTGATGTCACCTCTGGAAAAGGTTAGTTTGTGTCTGCTGTCTGCTTTTCACGTTATTATTCAGTCATTTGGTTTTCAGTATTCCCAGTGTATTAGAAGCCTCCAATAAAAAGAACACACTTTTTCTTCTTTTAAAAAACTTGGGTTTCCTCCTCTGACAGCTCCTCTACAAAGGCTTTGTGTAGAACTTACACTGGTTTGAGATTACACCACACACGGACAAGCCAGCACTGTCCAATTAACTTGGGCACTGCTGACAGAAATGCTGAAAACACCTGCCCAGACCCCTTGGTCACCAGATATGGGCTCAGCCACATGGAAGCTGCTGCTACAGCACTTTATTGTCCTGGGTATATGAACTGACCAGATCAAAGCTGACTTGGTTGTACCCATATGGCAGTATCAGCACTGCTGCAGCACATCTTTTCCTTTTGTGCTGGTATTTACCCACCTGTGCTGTCCAAGTGGCCTGGTCAAAGCTCTTGGAAGAGTTGGCTGTGATTCTGAAAGTAAGGGGGGGACGGGGGCCAAGTAAGTTTTTTTCTCCTTGAAAATTTTCCTCTTTCATGAGGCTTCTTGTCTTGTCATTTACACCTAAATCATTTATGGTTTACTGTTTGTGCCTTCCCTAAGAAAGACTCATGTTTTAATTTGAATTCCTGCTACTTAATCCATGTTTGCTATAAAACATTTGAAGGGGCCATGAGGGTCTTAGACACTTGCCTTAATGTCATGATAAGTAAACTTATGGCTTGTTGCCTTGATAATGGTAACCTTGTTAATGCAGCTTGTCTGGTCATACAAGTTGGCTGGTCTTCAAATACTGAGAGTCTACAAACATCTCATGAGAATGTAAAGCACAACTCCCTAAATAATAGGTAAATTTTAAGACTGCAGTATAGGAAGTTCAACAACTATATAAGCCCATGCTCTGTTGTTTGTTTAGTTTGGTTGGTTTTTTTTTTTTTTTTAAAGACTAGAATATATTATCAAAAAGTATTAAATCCAAAATCAGTTTTGGAAAGAAGAGTTTTAGACTTAAGCTGTTGCTTTCAGTTCACTGACAAGTTTAACAGGCTGCTTGAAAGGCAGAGGCTGGATATAATCTGTACATTGTCAGATCATCACTGTATTTTTTTTTAATCTGACAGAATTTTATGGAAAAGGAGCCCCATACAATGCTTTGGTTGGAAAAGACTCAACAAGAGGAGTTGCAAAGATGTCTCTGGATCCATCAGATCTAACACATGACACAGTAAGAAAATGGACCATTGGTTTAATTCCATTTTGCAAAGTTTAAATTTTTTGCGGGATAGTGAAAAATAATTTTATTTATTTGACTCACATATTTAAAACCAAAATGCATGAATGTTCTTTAAATACATAAAATAGATATGTATTTACGGCTCATGAAACATGCTAACAGCCTTCAAGAGGAAAGTTGTTAATCTGTAGAATCAACAACTTCTGTAAGCATGTAAAGGGGAAATCACCCACTGTTTTAAAAGATGCTGACACAGAGAGCAGATTGCTTTCTTTGTCAGTTGGTTTAGTGTACCCTGTGTCACTGACATGGCAGCAGATGCTAACTCTGGCAGTGGGCTATTACTTATTTGAGATGATGTACTTACACAGGGGAGATGAAGGGAGGTTAGTGGTTTGTTTGACCTAAGTATATTAAAGTTTTCTCAGGGCTGAATTTGAATGAAAATAATAAAATTACAGATTATACTATTAAATTTGTTCATCATGCTCTCCAAAGGAAACCCAAAAGCTGACCTTAAGTTTTATAGTTATCAATAAAAAAGAAAAAATGTATATAAATATCTCTATTTCTTTGAGATAGGACTTTCATTTCCCTTCTTTTTTAGACAGGACTCACAGAAGAGGAACTGAAGTCCCTGGATGATATCTTCAATAATGTTTATAAGGCCAAATATCCAATTGTTGGCTATACTTCTCGTCGAATTCTGAATGAGGACGGCAGCCCCAATCTTGACTTTAAACCCGAAGATCAGCCACATTTCAACATTAAAGATGAATTTTGAGGAATATTTTTGTATCTAGAGAATGCCTGGGGAGAGGCACAGTAGAATATTAGATTGATTCTATGTTCTGGAGTTTGTTACAAGAATTAGATATCATAAGTCAGTTTTCTGTTCAGAAATATGTGTGTACATGCATAGTTTAGAGGAAACAAACAGATCTGGGTTAGTGTCATACACTTGGGCTGTTTGCTGTGAAATATGGGAGTTATTTAACATGTAAATTCTTTCTGCCTTGATTTCTCTGTTTACAAGTCTGCAGTGTGAAATTACATTTCTTACAAGAGAGAAGGAGGTTTTTAATAATTGAAACATGAGTGGTCTTGTAAATCCCAAATTGTTGTCCACTCCTTGGAAAAGTGTGAATGCATTATCTAGACGAGCTAAAATCAATTCTCAGTGCCTCATGTGAGTGTAGGTATCACAAGGTGCAATAGAGGCTTACATTTTAAAAAGCATTGTGGGGTTTAATATTTAATAGGTTTGAGAATACTGGATAAAAAGCCACTCAATCCCTTAAAATGCAGTTACAGTAGAGTATTTCTGCAAAGCCTCCAGCTGTAAACCAAGAAAAATAAATCTTATTTCCCCCATGAGAACTACTATGACATTTTAAATAAGTCTATGACATTATTTTTGGATAAATGACACTTTAATTTTTAAAAATAATTATCAAAGATGTCATCTATATTAGATTATTTCCTTCTAGGTCCCTGTGCTCTGACAAGAAAAGGAGATTGTAGCCCACTGTTTACCACATGCTCTTACAGCACAAGTTTATTATAGCAGTTTAGTGTCCTGTGGATATTGTTAACATTTTTATATTGACAATTTCAGCTCTCATTTTTTGATGTCTCTTAGTTTTTTCTTACTCTGGTTTTCTTACTCTGGTTTCATCAGTGCTGTTTTAATAAAGCATGTAGTCCCAAGTTCCTCTTCTATTTAACCTACTATGAAACTGCAGATCCTGTAGGGTGAAAGCAGACCCCATTTACTGTGTTTCCCTGGCAGTCCTTCAGCAACAAGAGGACCATAAAAGCCTAGCTTGTATAAATTGCTGCTAACCACTGACTTTCACTAACTTAAATAGAATGTGAATTGTCATGTATATGAATTTATCTGCCACTGTGACAGTTTGAATTGAGATGAAAAAAATGAAGCAGCTGCTCCAAATTTTGTATTAATAAGACAGAAATAATAAAAATGCAATTCTGTATTTTTGTTCAGTTTCTTTAGGGGTTTGGCCATTTTCTTTGAAGGGAAGATTTTATGAGATGATTTTCCACTTTCTAGTTTGCAGGGGACAGCTGCTGGTCAGTTGAATAACAAAAAAAGCTGTTTCTATGTATTTGTCCCTCCTTTCACAATGTTAGAGATTTTATTCTAAACTTGTTTTGCATCTTACCGTTAGACCACTTCATTTGCAGGAGAGACTCCATGTACCACCCCCCCCCTCCCCCGCGCTGTTGAATGGTGCTCTGGGGAGAATAAATACATTGGCATATAAAAGACTATTGATTCAGATTATTATTAGTGCTGACCTTTTGAATAGATACCCACAGCATCTGAGAGTTTGCTTCTTGATAATACTGGCTGTCTTCATAGGAATGCGTGTGGGTTTGGTGGGAATGGTGGTTGGTTGGTTGGTTGCTAGCATTTCACCAGTAATTATCCCCTTCTCTTTCCTTCCTTGCATGTTTCCTTATGGGGCAGCTCCAGTGGTTGTGCTACTGTGATTACTGTAATAGTCTTTGCTTCATCTGGAATTATCATATCCAGCTGCATTTAAAAAAAGGTGTAGCTTGATTGCAGCTCATCACCACTGAGTTGCTTAGTGTTACTGATCTCTCCCTGCTTTTCCTATCCTCGCCATGAAGGTCACCTTTGGTGTTCTCAAAGCAGATAACTCAGCTTCTATTTGTACTAAATTTCAGGTTCTTTTCAGTGAAGAAATGCTCCTGTTGCAACGGGAAATGGTGATATAAACCCCCTCTTGTAGTGCAAGATCCTTGTAAATCCAACCTGCCCTCACTTGTGATTGTGAGGGAAATGCTTTAGTCCCTCTTCTCATATTATAAAAGACAAGATTGTCATGACTGAGTGCATTTTAGAAAGCAAAATGTTGCCTTTTTCAATTTGGGAACTGAAGAATTCACATTTAATTACTTCCTGGGCTATTTCACTTGGAGTTCCCCCCCTCAATAGAAGTATTATGATAATAAGTCTTTAAGTGGGCATACATCTGTAGCATGTTTTCACTGACTGCTTTTTAGAAGTGCATTCAGAGTACTACAGTATTTCTCTTAGAGTTAATTTAACAACACTATTTTATGTCTGAGGTTGTTTTACTTGCCAACAGGCTGAAATGTATTTTGCTTAGAAGCAAACTGTCTGCTATGGTTTTGTTCAGTCAGCTGCATTTCCCTGACCTCTGTATTATTCCAGTAAAGCAGGTGCCCTCATGATCTATAAATTGCCCTCAAAACAAACAAGCTGTGTAAAGCCCTCTTGTAGCCCTCCTACTACTCCACACCTCCTTTGGAGAGCATAGAATTTCTTTTCAATTTACTTGCTGCTTACAGAAAATGTTACAAATGTCATTATTTTTGCTGTGCTGCTTCCAATATGCAACTAACTTAACATGGGTGTTTGAATGGTCTGAGATTTTAATGAATTACTGCACCAAGAGTTGCCTTACTTTAGTATTTAAGAATACTTAAGTCTACAGCACATTAAGAAGTATCAGATGGGTTCATTCACTTAAAGGATACATAACCTGAATTGCTGTTTCCCACCTGACACTCTTTTCAACAGTCCCACACTTTGACCATGGCACATTTGACTAATTTTTGTGAAAGGATAGATGCTATCATCCCTAGTTTAAGACTTGTCTGTTTTAACAACTGGAGCATCAGGACTACAAATATAAGTAACCATAATTCAATAAAGGGGTTATGAAACACAAATCAAAGTATTATCTTTATTTTTGCAGTTGTGGAGATTGCAGTTAAAGAGAAATCCTACCAAGAATGTGTGTGTTAGCAGCTGTTAATCACAGTTATTGCACCCTAATCTAAAGACCAGCTGCCAGAATGCAGGGACTCTGAATCCTGCAGATTGAGCTGCTGAGATTTTTCCAATAATTTGGGATTAGAAACTAAAAAGAAGTTATTTCTTTCCTAGCTCTAATGTCTATGTGAATACTATTCTCTTTGTAGCCCTTTGCCAAAATATAAGTGTTTCATTGATTTAAAAAATCAGATTTTGTATTAGTTTTCTTATGCAGAAAAGGCCTTGTGTTTCTTTGAAAATTGCAGCCTCAGCTGTCTTTGTGGTCTGATGATTCTGCCAGCTGTGAATTCATAACAACAAGAATCAATGTAGGATCAAGTTTCAGACTGTACTTGTCAGACCTGCCAGATTTTCATGTTTCAGTAAAAGTTAAAAGAGGATGCTTAGCTGTTTAAGTACCGTGCTTTTGAATGGGAGAAGCCTGAGCACAGTTTGCAAACCACCTCCTTTTACTTTTGTTTCAAAACCACCATCGGGCAATATATTTAACAAATGATAATTTGGAAAAGCAGTTTTCCCTTGCAAGTCTCCCAAGAACTTGTAGAATGAGCTGACTTTGACATATATTCTGTCTCTTTCATTGATTGACATATTTATCTGAAATGAGCTCAATGTAATTTGCAGCTGCTCAAGAGAAAACAGAAGAGATGTGGAAAAATTTCATGTAGGAATTCCAATGCTAATTTTTCAGCTGATCTTGTTGAACTGAAAGGAAAAAAAGTCAAAAAGCATCTGACTACTTTTGTTAGTGAAAAAACTGCCACTCAGAAGGATACAGCTGCACATCAGTAAGATGTGCTAAGTAACTCTGACTAGTATTTGCATATTTTCAGATGAACTCTGGATATTCTCAGGGATATCTTGAAATCCCAGAACTGACATAAGTGAAGACTATCATACAGTTTTGTTACTCATCATTCATTTATGCTTTTGCTTAATGCTTTTTGTGTCCATACAGGAAAATATGCAACTTATATGGCAAATTCACACACCATAAGTAATATTCAGATAAAGTAAAATGCACATGAACCTATAACCTTAAAGCTATTTACATGGTATACAAAATGTCTGTTTTCCAAGTAATCAGTCCTTGCCTGCGAATGCTTTAAAACAAACAAAAAATTCCCTAAACTCTTAAATTTGTACTAACTACTTCACTCAGGGCTCTGTCTGCGAATGCCAGTTCAGACAGTTATGATATACAATGTGTCTGCTTTGACAGAACAAGCAGTGCTATATCAAAAGGGTTTGTTTTTTTTTACTTTATTCAATCAGAATTTCAAAGGACTAAGTGTATGATGTGTGGGCATCACTGCTAGAAGTACTCTAATAGCATAGGCATGATTCTGACCTTGGCATGATCAAAAAAACCCCTAACCCAGAAAAAAGAATAGGTGGGAAATATTGTGACTGAGTGTGCTACTGGGACAATTTATACTGGCAAGGTAGATTTGGCAGAGCAGGTCTGATAACACAGTGATTCCTATTTTTGATTCTGTCAAATGTGGTCAACAATAACAATGTGAACCATTATCCTTCTGTTGGTCTTTACAGAACACCTTCTGCTTTAGCTTTTTTTCTTCCTGTTCCGTAGAAGGTGTGAGTCCTAATTGACTTGTATACAAAATTTATGCTTAGATCTTGGCTGGAGTTATTTGTTGACAAGAAATCCAAACTAAGAGAAACAGAGATTAACGTTTTGTGAAAAATAGACCTTGTGCATGTGGATGAACTGCAGAGCCACAGGAAGTACTCTGGAATAAACAATTCCTATTACTGTTTCCTGTAAGTTATTTGTAGCTGTTGCCATCAGAAATTCTGTGCTATTAATGAATGTTCAGATTACCATCTTCTGCCGTGCTTCTTGACATGAGCCTTTATCATTCTGACATGAGTTACATTCTGAGAAGTGAAAAGTTTAAAAGAAACTGGATGCAAGCCATCTTGGAGATAAGCCAGCCAAGAAAAATGAAAATATGACCTCATTTTCCCTCTGCTTAAAGAAAGCTCTCTAGAAAAGGAAAAGAAATCAGTGTCCCAGTATCTATATTTTACCTTCCAGATTTGGCTGAAAGTTTTCTCGTACTGTGCAAAGACAGCAGAAAGAGCAGAGGCTTGGATCTGGCCCTTGCCTTGTGAAAATGTTAATCTAATTGGCATATCTCTGGGGCTTTAAAGATTACAACAACCCTGTTAGTGGACTACAAAGAGTCAAACACATGAACTGAATCAAAACAGGCCTAAACTAGGAGGAATGTCTGAATGTAGGGCTGAAACTTACAGCCTCGCACCCTTCTTTTGTAGGCAACAAAATCTTCGAATGAAAAACATCCCTTAAAGGTAGCATTTGTTTCAGCCAGTTCGGACAGAACAGAATTAGGTGACGACTGAAGGGAAAACTTCCTTGTGGCTGCTTCTGTGCTGCTTTGCAGAGATTCTAAAATCATTTGTGTTGGATATGCACAGCTTAGTTACCAAGCAATTCACTGCTTGGAGGATAACTTTATAGATTAAACTGATAGCTGGTTCAAAATAGCTGGGGCGAATCAAAAGTATCCTAGGAGGTTACTTGTCTGGTTGGAGGCTTTGGCTACACAGCCTTTATTTTACATTGCAGTGCTGTTTTGGTAATGGTCTCAGATAAAGTCCCGGTAAATTCAAATTTATTCATTACATTTAACCCTCTATTAATTTTTGTGTTTGAACAAAACTCCTAAAAACTTTATTAATAAGAATAAATACTGCTTCACAAAAAAAGCAAAGTGTTCATTCTGAACTGCCAAACTCTGCAGCAGGCCTAAGTATACTTAAAGTAAGAGTGTTAATCAAAGGGAATACATGTTTAAATTGAGATTACATTAGGTAACATGACTGTGTCCTACAAGATGCTTGGCAGTGCCTCAAGCATTTCACTGATTTGTCCTTATTTATTGTTTAACCATTCTCTGGACTTTATAATAGTTATGCAATACTTTTTGAGAATAGGACAGTAGGCCTTTCAAGGCATTTGTGAAATATTTTTGTGTTACAGAAAGACACACATGTGCACCTGAGATACACAACAGGCAGATCTAGCAAGTTAGATGAAGGCAACAGTCCCACAGTCTTTTAAAACATGTTGTATTCCCTGTATTTCTTAAACTGAACAGGTCACAAATAGCACAAAAATCGTAGACAGAAATGACCTTCCAGGGATATCTGAAAAGCTCTCAGTATTAATGTGCAAAAGGCCTACTTCCCAATTTTAGTGAACTTGAAAGGATTTTAAGAACACGTTTACCATGAGTGTTTGATATGTGCTGAGCCTCTATGATTCTACACATTAAATACTACATATTGTCCCCAGATTCATTCCCATTCCTCTGACTGGTCTCCTTTGAGTTTACCATGATTTGCAGCTGGAAGAAAACAGGCTGCTGAAAGGTTTATATGTGAAGCTGCAGCATATCAGTGGGATATAACAATCTGAAGTATAGGGAAGATGAGTGAAACTACTTACAGGAAGCAGCAGGAGATTATAAATAACTCATGGGAGCGTACAGTTTCAGAAGAGGTGAAACTTGCTGATGTACTTAGAGATGGGGTTGAATTTGAGAACACAAAAGTGCGACATCCTCCTTGGATACAGTTCTGAGCAAATCACCATGAATTAAACAGTTTGTGACTGCTGGCTCCTTGCTTGACATCCTCAGTCTCATTTTCCAAAAATATTGGTGCCTTTGGCTTTGATACCTTGCAGGTGCCTGGATTCATGGGAAATCATACTGCTGCTATTCAGACCATAACTTAACATTTTTTCTAATTTTGTCTTCAAATAATGCCCATTCCAGTTTAAGAAAGAAGACTGCAGTTTTCCCAATGAGCAGGTGACCGCAGACACAGAAATGAAGGTGCAATTCTCAGCTTCACTGCAACTTTGCAATCCTTAATGATAGGTTTCCTGGCATTTCCCTTGAATTCCCTTGGTCTTATATCACTATTGGGGAAATGTTGGTTGGACATTTGGGCTGGTGGGACCCCAAAACTGCTATAGTACCAAGAGTGCTACTTTATAAAGGTCTGACTTTACTTCACTCCATAGGGGCATTACTTTGTGGTGCTTCATCTTTCAGCCGAAGACAGAATGTTTTACCCACACTGATCCGTGTTTATCATTGCTTGGAATTTGTCTACATGTCCACTGTTTGTTTGTTCAGATGCTGGTGAAAACCCTGATGACCCCAACAGTATTTCAGGCTCAGCCACTTCAAGACATTGTATACAGGAGTGTTAATGATACATTCAAAATATGCAAAATGATGTTGCAGATGGAAGCTAGAGGTAAACTCTTCATCCTCAAGACTCAGCTAGTTTATGATAAAGTAGACTAGATATTTCAAATAAGTAAGCAACGAGTCTAAGATCCCAAATCACCTGTTTGCAGGCTAAGAGACGTTAACCCTAAGTACCTAAAGGATCTTTTCAGCTTGAAAAAAGCAAGATTTTATCTGAATAATGATCTTAGCTGTATCTGCTTCACAAGGTCATATGTATTTATGCGAAGCTTTAATACATAGGAAAATAGTTACAAACTATTACTCTAAAATACTGTAACTCATTTTATTGCCAGGCCTATCAGAGGTTGTATGTGTAAATTCCTCACGGTACTGTGAAAACAAAAATATAAGCTAGTATAAGTCTTTTAAATGTATCTGGTATATGCTGCCTGGAAAAAAAAACCCCTCCTATTCCACCAGGCTGTTTGATTTAAAAACAACAGAAATAAATCAGGGGTTATCCTGACACTAGCTGAAAAATTACCTGACTGAACATGTTTTCTTCACAGCTGGGAACATACTGGCCATTTTTATTTCTGGTTGTGCACACTGTTTGTAGTCATGTAGTATCACTGGAACACCCGCATCAATTATTTACATAAATACTTTTAAAATTCTACTTTAAATGTATATATTTTGTTTTCACTAGAACTGAAAGCAGATAGCCAGCTCCATCTTCCTGGAGAGGCCTCCATGAGCTCCTGGAAAGCACTTCTTGATTTACAGATTGGGTTTGGAAAACCAAATGACTTTGGCAGAATGTTTATATAAAAGTATTACTCTCCACAACTTCCTCTAACTAGACTGTTTTTTTCATTTTTATATTTTTCCATCAACTCATTTAGACTGCTTCATAACACCTAAAAATAGTTTAGATTTACTTTATCCTTTTATACTCAGAATAACACCACAAAATGGATCATGTCTACATGCAGTTATTTGAGAAAACCATCTCTGTTATTTCAGCTTATTCCTTTTGGAGTTTGAAAATCACTGAGCCACGTATTAAGTTGGTATATATTTACATAACCATAAAAGCCAAGGAAGGTAAGTGCAAAAATCTGACCCCAACTTAGGAAGTGTAACAAAGATTACCCTCTAGGCCACAGAGAATGTCTCACTTTTAGATATCCCTGTAGAAACAGAGCACAACTGCAGTGCTGTTAATGGAATCATCCCAGATTTATCTTGGTGTTACTTCAAATAAATCCAACCTTCTTAATTTTTTTGCATGCACTGGAGCAATTTTTCCATGTAGCAGGAGATAGATTTACACCACTGGAGCCAAAGGAGGAACTCTGTGAATAGCAAGTTCTTACCCTGTCTGGGACAAATCACGAAACAGAAACAAACCCAAATGTAGTTCATTATTCTGTGCCTTGCAATGTGGTCTTTTCAGAGAAAAAACAAATCAAGACAAAACAAAAGAACAAAACAAAAAGGGGATTTAGAGTAACTTCAGAGGAAAAAGTGGGACTATACCTTCACACCAGAGAGTTGGTATGAACTGTAACAGTAAGGCTTGTTGACATTTGTTCACACATTTTCAGCCTGCACAAAAATCAAAACTATTCTGAAACAGTTCATACAAGAGACAACAGCATAGATATGATTTACCTGTTATTTATCTACTTCAGAAAACAGATTTTTGCCTCAAGCTATAAATCATTAAGGCCTCTAACTTTCAAACAGTGCATCACAAATTGGCTTTCCGGATTATAAAGATCATCCCAATATGCCTCAGCACTGTTTTCTTTCAAGAAAGCCTACAGGGAGCCAGCTGTCTGAGCGGGTTGTGTTGCTAGGTAAGATCCGTGCATAAGGGTCTCTCTGGGAGTTTTGGTTTGGTTCTATCATTTAATATTCATGACAATCACCATTAACCTGCCAGCTGAGCTGTCTTAGCATCCTGCCTCCAGACAGAGTCACAAGTTTATTCCTTAGCCCACACAGCTCCTGGAAGCCTACATTTTCACACTACAGGCTATTTCAGGTCACAATCCTTATGTTTAAACTAACAGCATGAATAAAAAAACCCAAAAAAACAACAGAAGAACTTCCAGGGAAAAGATAAAGCAAAACCATGAGGGTGTTCAGTACTCCTAGTTAGTGATGACACGGTTAAGCAATTAATCTGATCATTCCAGCCCGTACACCCAGGCTTTGGGAAAGCTGACAATTCAAATGTGTCCATTAATAATAAAATGTGATAGGGCAAAAGGGGAGCGGGAAAATCTTTGCTTTTAAGCTGCATAGAGTAAACTGCCACCTTAAAATTATTCATAGTTCACTGCATGTCTGTCAAAACAATATATAAATATTGGGAGTAATAAATAATTTCAATGTCACGAAGAAATATATTCATGCTAAAAGCAAATTCTGTAATTACATTATTATTTTAGCGTACATATTTTTTCATCAAGAATGTCAGAATAATCAAATGATGATTAACGCTCTAGACAATTCAGTTACACAACATGTGGAGAAGTCCAAGGGATGCTAAGTTTCATCTTCCCCAGTCAGACAGAACGAAATATACAGTAGGTTCCCCTCCTGCCAACATAGAGCAAGATGGAAAGCTGTTGGAGAATCAAGAAAATGAAAGGGTGGCATGAGGAGGAGGGAGAAATCAGTGGGGGGGAAAAAAAAGAGTAAGAGTGGAGGACCCCCACAATGGAGAGAGAGATTAGTAACAGGAATTTTGATGCTGACAGCCACAGCAGAGCAAGAGAAGAGCAGAGCCAGCCCAACTGCGTGGTTGGTCCCTGCCTCATTATTTCAGACTAGTGAAGTGGGGAAAGAAAGGACACATGTTTTAGGGTGAACTGTTGGGAATTAAGTTCTGTTTTATATTGTACATAGTGACTAGAGAAATATTATATTGAATTATATTTCTCCCTTTAAGTTCCAGTGATGATTTTTGTTCAACTGCAGTTGAACAGATGGAAAGAGGGACAGGCTTACTTGTTGCCTGAAGGAATAAAAATGTTTTTCCTTATTGTACACTATACCCGGCAATGGAGCATCAGGTATGGATTTGTCAAAAAACACCAGCTGAGGAAAATAAGAGCTCACTCTTAAGTCAAGACTACAGCATCTCCTCATCTTTGCTAAGGAGGGAACCAGTCTCCCAGGGGTGTTACTAGTAACTTCTAGAATTACCTTTCAAAAATAAAGATTTTTATTACAAGCTCTTGACTAAAACTTCAAATAACAGACTTCTGAAACTTGCCAGTGGATAAACAACTTTATGAATGTTTCTTCCCCACAGACAAAGAATTTAGGAGATTTGAGGAATGTGAAATACAAATATGTAACATGATCAACAGCTGTCGACACATAAAATGAAAGTATCAAAACCTGGAACAGTAAAGGAGAGTAGAGCAAGGGCCTCTTAGTTTGTATCTAGTGGACATCCTGAATGGGGATGCAATATTGTGAACTAAAGCACAGTTCACCTGCCCTTCCTGGGTGGAACCAGCTCAGTCCTGATGGGGAGAGCCCAGCAGCTTTCACCAGACTCCTCCCATGCTATAAACCAGCACTGCTCAATCTTGTTTCAGCCACCTGCTGCCTTCTGTAAAATCACCTCTACTGCATTTAGATTGGCTCAAGGCTCTGGCAGCAGAAAGTCCACCAGGCCTGTTAAGAAATCCTAATAGGAAGATCCAATTTTCTAGCATGACTTTTCATACTGTATGTCCTTTCATAAGCATGACTTTGTGAGCTGTCTAGTAATGATAAGACTTGCCTGCATGTCTGAGGAAAGAGCTCTTGTTCTAAGTATGATCATTATGAGGTGTGTAAATATTAACATGTTTAAGCAGAAAATAATCATTTTATATTTTTAGTAAAAGCTGCTTATCAATACTGTTAGGTGCCTTAACACTATTAAAATCAGAATCAAGGAGGGGAGAAAAGCAGCAAAAATAAAGGCAAAGCATGTCCTAGTGCATATCAAATAGCAACTCCACAAGAAAAAAAGATTTTTTTTTCTCAGACTTCTTTCTGGAAGCCACTTTTTAAAAGATTTTCTCTTCTTCAAATCCAGCCATAACTATGGCTTTATGACAATGTGGCATAACTGTTGCATTTTCAAAAAAACAGTGTGTTCCCATTAGACTGTTTCTGATCTTCCTATAGCCACAAGCTACACTTAATATTGTTTATTTTCTGTAATTTGTGAGATCATGTTTTACCCTCAAGTACATTTCATGTAAATATTGCTCTACCCACTGTTGATTCAAAACAGCTAAAGGAAGTAGGAACAGGACAGCAAAGAATGCAGTAATAGGCAACAGGCCCGCAGAGAAAGTTTAAAGAAAATTTCAGTTCAGAGAGTCGCTGTTTCTGTATAAGTAGAAATCACCTACAGGCAATTTTCCTTGTTTTTAAGGACCTATTAACTTTGATATTTATGAAACTCTTAAGCTGTTCTTTTGGGAACACCCACAGCAAATGCTCCTTCAGGTGGTTATGAAGCATGGGTATTTTTCTTTAGAAGGCTTCTTTAGAAGTAATGAAAGAAAAAGGAAATTAAGAAATGTAGTTTTTGTAAATATACCATCAAGGCAGCTAACAAAGTAATCAAACTTTGCTTCACATTTCAGTCCACATTTTCCAGGAACTCCCCACCAGGAAACTTTATTAAATTTAATAGTAAATTTAATTTAGAAGGAGTACTGTTTTCACTGTACTTTTCTTCCCCAAATGTTTTCCTAGATGGATGCTTTCATAGCAGTTTTTAAATGTTTGTTTATTTGCTTTGTTTCCATGCAACTTGAAGTCATAAAGCAATTTTCAACCAGTGTACATCACAGAAATACAGAGCTCCAACTGAGCTATGCGGATTTTCACTATTTTAGAATCCAGTCCCTCCGCCTTTCCCTGGGCCAAAATAACTTCATACACTATCAGCTTTAATGTTTTCTATGGTGCTCAAAAGCCTGTATATTTTATATTATTTAGATTAAGCACCAAAAAAAGGACCTAATTATGAACATCAGGTCCACTTTGCTTCCATAATTCTAGAATTAAATGTGCTCGCTTTTGGCTAGAAACATGCTGGAACTCCAGAGCTCTGTGTTATGCTGTACATGTATATTATTATCCCTTTCCCTTCATGTCTCCTTTTGAAGAATTTTAAGACATCCACACTACTGGGAGTTTTGGCAAATATTGTTGTAAGATACAGTATAGGATAACTAATGATGAACTCTGAAGGAATTGCTAAATCTAGGTAGAAGCTATAGAAACAAACTACACATTTTGATGATGTTTATTCTTCATTTTGCTGTGAAAAAACTCCAAACACCCCCCCAAAAATTCAAATTAAACCTTGTTTTCTAGTTGCACAATAATTTACATAATTAAATAACTCTCCAAGGGTTTCACTGCCAGTCTAAGATAACAACCATGCAATCTGGCTCTTGCACTAAATAACCACATCTGATTATTATTTTTATACATAATCAGGATTAGGCAAAGATCTTCCTCAATACGAACTTGGAAAAGCTAAAATCCAGAAGGAGTAATGGCCTTTAAACAGTCAGTATAGCAAAATGCAGATTTGTCTGCTCTAGACTTTAAGTACATGCAAATGAGCACCTCCCCTATTTAAGGCTTAGTTTAGACTGTTAAACATTTCTGATATTCTTTAAATTTCACTGTCTGAGGTAAGAGACACCAAAACTTCTTGAATGACCAAGTGCCATTTAGGTCCTTCAAAGAGAAGTGAAGCTCAAAAGAACTGACAACATGATGTTTCAAAACATGGTAACAGATTGGTTCATAAAGCCACACTTTACAAAGGAGTGGGAAGCACACTTTCCCTGCCTGTTTTCCTGGACAGCCTCAGGGAAAACTGACAGCAAACAGAGTGGAATGAAACCAGTTCGTAGTCCTAGAGAAGAAAATGGTTTTGAAATATAACTGTAGCAAACAGAAGATGCAGACAAATAGTGTATTTGACTCCCAAGCACCAGCCACAAGACAGACAAATTAAAAAAAAAATAAATCTGAGCCACGTGTATGCAAACACAAAAGTGTGTGCATATAGTTTTAACAAAATGGTGTGGCCAGTCAGAAATGTTACATCTGCGGGCAAGAAAACACCCCAAACCAGTGAAGCACTTTGTAGAATGATCCTGAATTCTCACAAAGAGAAAAAAAAAGGGAGTGAGAGTTTTCTGATTGCAGCCCTAATTGAGCAGAGAGGCTTGGGCTATTGCCAAAGGAGCTGTTTCCTATTGTCTTTTTTCCTGCTTTATTCAGGAAAACAGAACCTCAGTTTAATCCTACTTTGATTACAAAGAATGTACACAAAGATATATCACTTTGTGTAAACATTTTTGACATAAATAAACTAGAGGAGCTTAAATATTTGCCAACAAGTAAAGTAAAAAGTTATGTAACCTCTTTAATATATGCTGAGGACAAACACAGAGGGAAAAAAATCCAGCAAAATTCTGTAATATATCAGACTTTCAGCATTTGAAATTTGTAATCTAAGTTGTTTTTTAACTTAAGGAATTAAACATATAATATGAATAGAAGGAAACAGTGCAAAACTCTTCAATTCTATGCAAGTCAGAGACCTTGAAGTTCCTAACCTCAGAAGGGTTTTTAAAGCATTTTTCTGCATTCATATATTTTTGAAGCCTCAAACAAACACAAGCCACTAACATGCATACAGAAATATTTTCACTGCTTAAGCAACACAGCAGTTGAACAAACCAAAGCCCTGGTCCCATACCTGCAACTCACACAAGTCTCTCCTAGTGCCTACTTTTCCATAACAGGATTTCATGGAAAGTTTTAAATGTATTTCTCTCTCAATCCTGTGTCAGAATTAAATAAGAGGTGCAGACCCTTCCAGAAAAGGGAAATCTAGTTCCTGTTTATCTGAAGTTACTCCTAACTTCATCTGACCTGAACTAGAAACCCCTGTCAGGAGGAAAGGAATTGTACCCAGTGCATTTCCACTATCCAGCCTAATATAATATCTGCTCACATATTGTAACTATTGAGAAAGGCAGTACTGATTTTAACTTATTTTCTCAAACAATACTCAGTTATTGGCAGTGGGTTTAGAACAATGGCACAGAGCACAACTGAAAAGAACAGGGCTAGTAAAAACTGCCCTTGTAAAGGAAAAAGAATGCATTTCTTATCTGGTAATATTGCTTGTATCTCATAGTCACTGATGTTGAGAGCTGGACTGGTGTGTCCTGTCACTGCAGTCAGTTGGGCCACAACAAACAGCTGGCTCTCCACACTGACCCATTTATCTTTCTATGATGGAGGTTGTTCACTCTGGAAGGCTGGCCCTGGTTCAGGAAAGCAGAACAAGAGAGACATCCAGCGGCTGCACCATTTAAATCTATTTTTAGACATAACTAGAGACAAAGTCAACTACCTTCTTTACTAGTCCATGACCTTGCATGTATAAAAAACCCCATTTATTAGCCAACGACCAGAAAGAGAGAAGAAATATTCCAGTGGCTGAAGCACTGTTGTCACCTCGGCTGTGTATTTGTCCTACAACCTACAGACTTCCTCACTGCCTACTCAAAGTCCCATCCGTAGTTCTCCCTTATTCTGTGAAGCTTAACTTCATTATTTTGGTTTTGAACTCCACATGTAACCTGGGATAGGTCTATTTACTTCCATGAAGCTATAATGGTCTGGGTCAGCCCATAATCTCCTTCCAATCCTTTGCCTCTCCAACATGTACTTTTCACATCTGTTATCTTCTGTTCAAATATTTTCTTTAACCTTAACTGTATTTGTACTACTTATTTTTATCTTCATAGTAAATAGAGTTCCCAGTCAATATTGATACAAAATTCCAGAGAATGAGTTGTAAGTCCTAGGGTAAGTGGTTTGATCTTCATGTAAGAGCGGAGAGAAGCAGATTTTTAAATTTACCAATATAAATTAGTAGTATCTACAGTATTTGTTATAAAATAATTCTATGTCTTTACTGTCACTTATAAACGATTTCTTGTATATAAAAATACAGTTTACTTGGAAACATAAAGCAGCAAAAAAGGGCTTATAAACTTAAAAATCTGAAGAGAGGATGGGGAATATAAGGGAAACGAATATAATTTTTTATGTAGTATTAGCAATATCAATTTAGAAGTAATTTAATCAAAAAATCAACTTTGTCACTACTACATGTGAAGTAATTAATTTCAAAAAATGCTTGACCCTTACAAACTTGAAATGCCTGAATGAAAAGTTCTGGTAAGAGAGTAAGGAATGAGTTAAGTCTTCCATATATAGTGAAGAATTGAAGGCAGGCAATTGCTGACTTCACGTACAACAATGCAGCATGAGGTGTTAGGAATGCAGTTAAGGGATGTATTTCCCAGCTTCTAAAGAGAAAACTGTATGCAGTCAATAGGGTAAAATAAGGTAATGTGATGAAGCAAAATGAGCAGGATATACTACTTATGAAAAAACTAGCATACTGAGTCGGGTGAGAAGGAATTTGGTTCCCTTTTTAAAATATATATGTATGGAAAATCCATCATACATAAGCCAAATAAAATGTCAAGCTAATTAAAAAACTCCCCACCAAACAACAACAAAAAACAAAACCACAAAAAAACCCAAAAAAACAACACAGAAAAAAGCCCAGAAGGCTCAAGTCTTGTACTGTGCACTCTGCTGGAATATTTCACTCTACTGTGCACTTTCTTGCAAAGTTTGTTTAACAGTGCTGCCAACTAAATATATGCCTCCTCCCATCCCCCAAATAAAAAAAAGTAATTAATGTAGATATGCAATATATCTATTTTTCAATTTGAAATCTTTTACAAAAGAGGATGTACCTTGGCCTTGTAACGCCAACTTGTTCATGTTGTCTCTCCCTACGGATCTATCTGAGTAGTCATGTGGCACATCCCAATCAGCAAATCCCCCTCCGCCAGGCAACTGGGAATACCTAAGTGAGTAGCTTACCTTTTCCCTGCTGACCATGTACAGCTTGATTTGATATTGTTTGGTTTCAATATCTTGTCCTGTGTTCACAAGTGATCAAACAATAACAGCTGTTGGTGAACATTATCCACAACACATTTATGCAGGTGGAGCTCCACAGCTGACCTGTGATGAACAGCTTCATCTCAAGCCTCAGCAGCAAGCCAGTTGTCAGCAAGCCTCACTCCTTGACCAGTCTGGGGAGGGATAACTCCATGGCCACGAGTGGTGGAGGACCACTGCAGAATCCCAGAAGACATGTATATCTCAAACACTGATAGATGGATGGCTGTGGAGCCAGCCAAGGACTGTTGGTATAAACAGTCAAGGATTGTTGGTAATAACCAAGGACTGTTGGTATTAACACACCGTGAGAAAGAACAAGATGGGTCTAGAGAAGGGGGACCACGTGGAGATAGGTAGTTCTTTTCTGGGACGAACATCTTTGTTGTAGTTCCTGAAGAAAAGCACAACATAGTCCAGCAAAAGTGCAGGAATGAGGCCCAGATGTAGCCATGGACTAGTGTGGGGGATTAAGACCACCAAACACCCCCGAAGCCCTCCGACCTATTTCCAGAAAGGCCTGAAAGAATGGACTGGGCATGATAACTAGTATGTGTAGAAAGCGAGAAGCCTGTCTTTGGGGTGGAGAAACGTGTCCATAAAAAGGTACCCCCACCAAGCCTGGGCAGCACTCCCCAGGGCCCTGGACACCCCATTGGCCAAACCAATGCAGCTGGATCAAGGCTGAAACCAGGACTGATGTCCCATCAGCTGGATCAACACTGGAACCAGGAATGGTGATGTCTTATTCTCTCTTTTTATCTTTAATTCTTCTCTTCTTTTCTCCTCACCCTTTTATCCAAAACCCACTGCCATATGCTTATATAGTAGGTCAGAGAAGACTAACATACCAATTTCCATGCCAAGTGTGTAATTTACTAATCAAACTTTCTGATTGCTTGTGGACCCTCTGACTTCTGTTTTTCCTTTCGACTACAAGCATTTATGAATCTTAGGTGTTTCCTTCCCCTTAAAGGTGGGTCATCACAACCAGACAGATGATGAACCATACATGTATTATAGTCTAAGTAACAGCTGGGTGTCTTAAAACCCTGTACATCTGTGAGTTATTACATACAAAGCAAGGCACCTACACGAACAGCTATTTACTACAGGGCACAGGCACAGAATAATGTGGATTGCCTGACCAGACACAGAACTTGCATTCCTGCTCTTTCCTCCACTGCAAATCCTTTACAGATGCCTTTAGAGCAATATTTTGTAACACACCGAGCTACAGCCTACCTAGCATACATCTGCCACCCCTCAAAACACCTTTTATCAGTGTTAAATTCACTATCCAGTTGTTACACTCAAAGAACGCAAGTTGAGAGTTTGCCCATCTGCCACGTCCAGAGGAGTGGGCTCTGAAAACAGAGACAAAAACAGAGACAACTCTCCATCTGTCTGGACTCATGAAAAGCATTAAGTCTTACTTAATTGCTCTACTCTGGAGAGCTGAAGTCCCTCAGGTTACTGCTCCATTGCAGGAAAAAGTGGAGACAATACTCATTTCTTATGAACTCCCTTATTTCTATACTTACCCCTTTGGAGGAGTACAGAAGAAAGCATGTGAATTTTCTTCTGTTAGAAGAGTTATTATTAACAGGGTAACTGGTGGAATTTTCACCTCTACATCATTACAGTTAGATACCAGACAATAATGAAATTATTATTACTTTCTAGTTATCTCAAAAGAATTATTTTTAAAGGTTAAATTAACAATTAAGACTAATTAATCAATTATTTAGTCATTTAGCTCTAAATGTATTAAAAAACATACTCTAATATACCTACATAAAAAGTAAAGAAAAGTAAATATTTTTCCTTAGTGTACATCTGCTTCGGAGTGAGACTGTTATAAGAATTCACTGAAAAACAACTTAAAAATGGTGATCTGGCACGAGGTCACCCCCATTTTGTGAAAGCATTTAAAAAATATCCCTCCAGAGAAAGGGCTCTGTTAAAGAACCTGAGTCCTATTCTAATGGGTAATACATTAAGTGTATTTTACACCACATATTCTTTGCACTGAGGATCTTGTTTCAATCAACAACCTTCAGACACCATGAGAAAGTAGCTATTATTGTCACTCCATTCTCCACACAGAAAATGATAGGAAAAAAAATGCATCTGAAGTTTCATCAACGCTTTACAGTTGAAACAGAGCAATAACTCAAATCCCTTGGCTTTGTGTTTTGTACTTTTCCAAGAAACATTCCTCCATTTGAGTTCAAGGAACAACACAAAAGAATGGCTGAGGCAGCCTACCAAAACTTAAAACTAAACCTGAAACTGAATTACGTTATCAAAGTCCCACTATTACAAGTCACATCAACTTTGTTACAAAATTCCTTTGTTAAGAACTTACCATAGAAGAAAATGGTTTGGAAAGGGACGTCACAGATCATTGAGTTACAGCCCCCTGGCATGGGCAGGGATGCCACCCACTACACCAGGCTGCTCAGAGCCCCATTCAGCCTGACCTTGAACACTGTCAGAGATGGGGCATCAAAAACTTCTCTAGGCAACTTCTGCCAGTGCCTCACCACCCTCACAGTAAAGGATTTCTTCCTAATATCTAATCTAAATCTCCTCTCTTTTAGTTAAAACTGTTCCCCCTTGTCCTATCACTATCTGCCCGAGGAAAAAATCGCTCTCCCTCTTTTTTATAAGCTCCCTTTAAATACTGCAATGCCACAATGAGGTCTTCCCAGAGTCTTCTCTTCTCTAGCTGAACAACCTCAGCCTGCCTGCATAGGAGAGATTCTTCAGCCCTCTGAGCATCTTTTTGGCATCCTCTGGACTCGCTCTGACAGGTCACCTTCTTTCTAAATGTTTTTTTTCTTATTTTTAGGCAACCTTTGCAAAGCCAGAACAGCATCATTGCCCTTCAAGAACAGCATTAAGGTGTGAGCAGCAAAGAGAAAGTAGTGCCTGCTTTGGAGGGCTGAGAGCAGAACAATTTACCACTAGAGAGCAGCAACCTCCTGGAAAAGCCACACCGGGCCGGGAGGGCTCAGGGACCGAACCAGTTTAGGAATCTGGCAACGTGAAGATAGAGGGCTTCGTGTAGTCAAGTGAGGAGGAGAAAAGAACGGCACGTCACTGATTTACTGGGACATAGATAGGAGCAAACAGATCCAGCCACAGCAAAGATAACCCTGGCTTGTGAGTGCCAGGCAGAGCTGAGGGGTGGCTTTGCTTCTCTGTCAGGTTGGGGGTTACAGAGAAGTCTTACAGACTCTTAACGCTGCTACATGGCACAAACTCTGAAATGCTCTCTCCTTTTTACTGGTCTTCTTCTCAGGTAAAACAGTATCAACTTTGATAGGAAAACTGCCTACCTGAGAACTGAGTAAAATCTGGAAAAAGGCTTCTAGCAACTGACCAGTTAACAGAATATGCAGAGAACTGAAGGGATGAGTTCATATAATAAAATTAATAAAGAAAATATCGGGGGTAATCACTGTTCTTTAATCTTTAATATCATTATCTTCTTATTGTGCCATACAACACAACTCTGATTCCATTTAGGAATCAAGTCACTGATTTTAATGTGCAGGTTCCTCTTGATTCCCAACTCTTGAGATGAGCCTGTTTCCTTAGGGCCCAGGTGAAGTGAGCTCTGCAGTACCCAAGGGCTTTACTGGGTACCTATCTACAAGCAAAGCACTGTGTACTTCGTCAATGGCAGCACAGGAAGAACTTGGGACTGGAAAAAGAGGAGCAATATGGGTGAGTGTGGTCTCAGGTATGCAAGATGCATGCAGACACACAGCAGAATTTGGCTGTGTCTCATTAACTTTACCTAATGACATTAATCCATAGTGCAGAAAAACATGTATCACAGAAACATAATATACACATATGAAAATAATCAAATCAAGTTGCCAGAAGGCATGATCCCTTGTTAAAATGCAAGATTTGGGCAGTGGCCTGAAGTGAGGATAGCTATTTAACTATTGCACACCCTGACAGAGAGCAGGCTGTGGTCATGTTCAAGCTGCTACAGCCACCTATGTCTGTTTTTTTTGTGTAAGAAAAGAGAAGTTGCTTACCCAGTTGTGAGAACTGTAAGTAGAAAGCAATGGATAAAGAGCAAAATATTATTGTATTACACCTGAGGGAACTAAAACTCAGGGCAAGTAGTGAGATACACAAGAAAGAAGTGAACAGGCTGTGCAGCCACTGTTGTCCAGGAGAGCTGATTCACCCCATAAAGAATGGCAGATTTGAGGCAAACACCTGGAAGGGACATACATCTGTGTAGCACAACAGGCCATTTGCAGCATCTCCTGGGGCAGCAGTGCCCAGAGCACACTGGAGAAAAGGACAGTGAGATGACTGCACCAAATATCAACAGTATCATAGAAAAAATTTCAGCTGGGTTAGGTTTCTTCTTTTCTACCAGTGAATAAATGTACATCCATTCTATTCTAGCACAGCACGCTCTTCCAGTGTTTAGAAGCAATGAGATTCCTGTTCAGCCTGCTACAGAAAAGAAGGATCTGAAGGCACTCAGATATAGGCCTCTGTTCTGAGCAAAATAACCACACACAACCCAGCAATTCCCAAAAGAGTTAGTTACACCTTCTTTCCTGTTCCTCTGCACCAAAACAAGGCGTTGCCACAATGAGGAGCAACAATGCTGGTTTAACACATTGTTCCCTCCAGTTTACTCCCAACTTATACCACCACCTTCCTTGTGCCAGGACAACTGCTGGTACAGGCACACGTTGAACTGTATTGAGGAAAATAACCCTTTCCAACCGCACCTCCCAAAAAAAAAAAAAAGAGAATTTTGAAAAGAATTAATTAGTTTCCCAATCTAGTTTACTGTGCAGTCACACTGTTACGCTGGCCTACGTGAATATGTGGGTGAAGGTGGGCAGTAACCAAGAATGAATGACTAGCAGATGACACTACTGCGAGAAAGAAATGTTTGTGAAACCACAGACAGCCTTGGTGGAGGCTGAGCCTGATCATTAATCACTGTTGAAGCACATTTAACTTTGGCACCAGTCAAACTATTTGGCTCTTAACGTTTTAACCTGAGCACCTACCCAAAACTCAGGTAGGTCTTTCCAGTTAGAAGATACTGATACAGAATTTAACTCCAAAATAGTGCTGGTTTAATTATTACTAAGTTCACAAATAATAATAATTACTTTTAACTGCTACTTTTTATAGCTAGCATTAATTTGTAATTTCAAGGTATTCCATTATCCTCTCATGCTACTACCCATTTCCACCTTCCTCTCTGTGCTTTTCACCCCATCACTCACAGCACAGTTGCAAAGGTTGCTGGATCAGCCTTTGCCACAGCAGAGGAACAGGAGGAGCCAGGGAAGAAGTGGGACTCTTCCGTTTTAGCTCTGCTGCTCATAGCACAGGAAGTTTCATCAAAGCCAGACTGCTCTTAGGAGACTTCTGGCACTGTTTCCAGGCTGTGCCTCCACGCTGCAGTTTCAGCCTCTCAGCTGTGCCAACTACAGGTTCTCCATCTCCTTGGATACTTGCACTCTAGCTGAAGGGTTAGAAACCTCCCACAGAGAGAAGGCAGAAACAAGAGCTGACTTCACTCTTTGTTTGCTTTTCTTCTTTCTCCCCCAATTTATTTATCAGCTATAGTTTCAAGATAAAACTAACAAGCCCTTTTACAGGGTCGGATCTTTTCCAGCTGTGCAAGACTCAACCCAACGAGACAGCTGAAAGTGCCCCCAGCTGGTACATCATGATCCTGCCCCAAGAGCTCTTGCTCAGCTTTTCTTTCCTCTTACCCAAGATATGCTTCCTACTCACTCTGTGGTTTTTCTGGTTTAGTTCCCAAACTCAGCTCTTTCTTCTGCATATGTGCTTCCCCCCACTCAAGATTACTTAGTATTGCCCATTCTTGTTCAAATATCTGAGGAGCTTATTTTTTTTCCCAGAACTGCTGACATGCTTGATTATCTTTTTAAAACAGTGCAATTTCTTTAATATAAAATTACAAGCAATATAGGGCATCAGTAAAAGCACCTGAGTTCAGGAAAGCACCTCACTAGTTAAAAATGGAACATTAAAGCATACACAAACACATCCCTTTAGCACAGCTGCATTTTCCCCTTAAGATACAGTAACATATGGAACATCTTAAACTGTCATAGGAAAGGAGATTTTATACAAATAATTGAAAAAACCTCAAAAACTTAAGGAGTTCTAATTTTCCCCCTTGTATATTGTAAATTTTTATCTCAAAAAGAGATAAGTTCCGTGCCTATCAAGAGGGGATAAAACTACTTTTATGATCCCGTATTGCATAACGCCTGCAGATTTGAAGGTAAGTAGTTACAGACATTTTACATTTTAAAGCCTTCATCTAGCTGCAGAAAACATAGTAGCTACTAGAATGGAGAAATAGTAAATAAGCACGTTGTAAGGTAATTCCAAAGATGAGCACTGTAAAACTGAGAAAATTTGCTCAATACCACATACGTTAATCCTATATCATCTAAAGAGGAGAGGCTGAAAAATAAATTTATTTAGACTTATTTCTGCTTAAAAAATAAAAAAAAAATCTTCAGGATGGCATTATACAAATGAAGTTCTGGTGACCAAGTTCTACTGAACCCTTCTGTCCAACAGTGCTTCTCCCTGCTCTGCTCAGTGTTTATTTTCATTTCTGAGCACATCAGACTGGCATTCCACTTGTAGGTGTAGTAAGAGAAAACCAAACTTGAACTCCCTTTGTACAATGTACAGCTTGCAAGCCTGGATGCCTACTTAAGCCAAGTAAAGGTCAGAGCAGACAAGCTGTAATTATACTTGTCATTAGAAGAAACTCAAGGCCTCAGCACAGAAATGTATCAATGAAATAGCTAAGCTTTCAGTTGCCAAATACCATAGAGAAGTTCAGCAGTACTTTCCTAGATAGGATTCTAAATACTGACTGGGATTCCAAGTACCTTACAGTAGATTCACCAGCATTTCCAGCCGGACTGTTTCTCTCTTTACGTCACTCCATAGAGCAGTACCCAGTCATGTGGTGCTTCTTGCACATGCAGTGCCCTGCCCATATCACAGCTGCACCTGTGGCTGTATTAGCCACTTTGAAAGCTTTGTCCTCCATGATTTATGAGAGGTATAGTCACTGCCTCAAGTAACAGATAGTACCTCTAGCAGACGGACTCCTGTCTGCTCTGGCTGAAATTATAGGAAATTGTCCATTTCTAAAATTTTGCTGATCTTGGCAAGAAGGTATAGTAACAATAGCCTAAACGCCTGAGCTGGCCTTTTTCAGCCCTAAAGGCTGCTTTACCATGAGAGAATGAGGATGTTGTCATGTCAGCATAAGGAAAAGGTGCAGTGTATCAATGTACATAACCATATCTGTGGTATCTCTTTGGGGAATATAGTGTCACTTCCCAAAACTGCTAGCACGATACCTTCCCACAGGCATGACATTGTCTGTTTTGGAGGGGAAAAAAGAAGAAAGACAAGATTCCCTAATTATCATATCGTGTTCCTCATATTGTCAAGGGACCTGCCCCACTGTGGTGAAGCATGTGAGGCTGGTTAAACCCTGTCTTGTTATATAATTTGGTGGTAACAGAGAACCTGGCATGTTAGCCAAGTGACTGAGCAGATGAGGCATTTAAAAATGCATAGACTTTGCCCTGGACAGTCTTAAAGAAAAAGCAAACAAAACTAGCCCAGACTCTTCCATCATCCTGATTATAATCTTTTTTCCTACAAATTTTTGTCTGTGCCATGTCATTTTTACTTCTCTGTCCTCCTCCCACCTCCAGTGCCTATGACAGGAAAACAAGAGCAAAACTGCTGCTCTGGATCATATGAGCTGTCACAGAGACCCTGTCCCTAACCCCAACATCACTGTATGTATGTTAATGTGAATCTGGGGAGGCATCATCTTTTTAAGCTACAACATTTGCGTATGATCACAGAAGTCTGAAGGGAGCACATTCTCCATCTCATGACCAAAGCAATGGGCGTGCTCCTGCATCCTACTTTTGTCAAGCAAATCCCTGCTCATCTAAATCACATCTCAAAGATTCTGGGGGAGAGGCAGCCTAAATTCATACTGTATGTGCAGTTTAAACATACCATGTAATTTCTCATGCAGGTCCATCAGGTTATATTACAATACCATTTCTGTTTAACTGATGTGCAGCCCAATTCACCTCTTGTAACTTGGTTTCCACAGTAGAATGGATGGCAAACTAATACAGGAATGCACAGTCACAAATACACTGAGCATTCACTGCCTGCACACAGTGAATCAGTGTATGATTCACCCCCTTTCACAAAACAGTTGTGACCTTTCCTCTGAATACTTCCTCAAACAAAATAAAGAGAAATATATATAACATATAGAAACCAGGAACCAACAAGCTGAGGGACTAATAATAGCATCTCTCATGATTTTTTTGCTATTGTGCTTATCCTTACTACATAGCTTATCAAACATTTCTGTCATCTCTTGCTATCCTTTGACTAATGAACCAGATGCATGAAAGCATAGGTTGCTCTTTATTATGAAATGAGCAAATGCAAAAAATACATAGTGGCCTTGCAAAGGGATAATTTTTTTGAAAAACATTATAAAAAGAAACAATGAATAATATACCAATCTGCAGATATTCTTCCATATTTAAAAGGTGAAATTTATTTCTACAACTTTCCTTTCTGCCCCTTACAGAGTAGAGCTGATAACAAGCAACCCTGAGCACAGACATCGTATTTTATCAAGAAACACAACTCATACTGACAATTAGAGAAGGTAAAGTTAACACATCACAGTATTGCACCACAGATCTTTTTGCCACAACATGTGAATAAAATTAGACTTGACCAAAATCCTCTCTGGAACCTACTAGAAATATCTCAATGTGTTAGGCATTCTGAAATAATCCATTAGATATCGGAGAAAAAGCCCTACTTGGTGTCTAGAAACATAACGTGACACACACCAAGAGGAAAATGTATTTTAAATGTTATGCAAAGCTTTGGCAGAAAGATGAAAGCGGTACCATTACAGTCCAATCCCCAAACCACAGAGCTGAGACAGAAGATAAAGATCAGAACCCCACTAGGTCTTACCTGGACATCATACATGTAAAAGAAACATATGGTAAATCTGAGAAGCAAAGGCTAAATATATTTTCAAGGGATACTTTCCTGAAATACTTTGTAAACAGTGAAAAGTGGTGCATTTTTCTCCCAGTATTATAAGACTTTGTAATGAGGTGATTTCTTGGAATGCCATGGAGCTTGCTGCTTGCTACCAGATTGTGCTATGAGTTCGTATCTGGGAGAGACATTGGAGGCCACAGTGTGTTAGAAAACCTTCAGGAAGTGGCAAAAAAATGAAAAAGGCTGACTACTACTCAGGTGAAGTCACCACAGGGATGCTTTGCAGTTGTTATTAGTCCAAATTTCCAATCAGGTGGCTAGAAGCTTGTGCTTCCACACATTAGACAACACAGTGGGTCAAAACGAGTCAAATAATGGACCATTAGTTGATAGTAGGTTTGTATTACAAAATATCTTGTAAACCCTGTAAAGAGTTGGATCTCATTACCCTTGGCACTGTACCAATAAGTAACAAAGAGCTCCCATCCCAAACATCCCACACAATCTCAACTGCTGACAAGATGCCACAGGAGGGTGAAACACAGGAACAAGATGGGGATGGATAAGCATAAAAATAGCTTGAAGAAAAGCAGAAGTGCAGAAGTTCCCCTTTTCTTAACCGTTGATTTATATCATTTGGCACTCTGGCAAAAATGCCGCTGACTTAAAGCTACTGTATTCACCCTTAAAGAGAAATTTGCCTTTGCCTCACTTGGGACTCTGTTTCCATTGCTTTATCAACAAAAGATTAGTGCAGTTCAAGCAGCTCAGATGTTCAAACAGTGATTCAAATTCTGAAAGTCCAGGAATGTTTGGCAGTTACTGGAATGCTGCAACAGGCAGACACCCACAGGTATAAGATGCAATGCAGTGAAATACTCAGGGCTGCAGTAAAACTTAACCACACTATCAAACACAGCTGTACCAGTCACATGCTGGGGATTTCCCAGCTGCAGACTCCCAAAGCACAGGAGTTTCAAACAAGTCAGTCACTATGTAATCAGCAACCATGTGACAATTTCATTTTCTCTTTCAAAACATCCAAACAAGTCTGGATTCAGAAAGACTGTGTGGCTCAACCACTGTGACTCTTTCTTAGTACTTCTTCTGCATTTATCATTTCAAACATAACACTGCTACTACAGTAGGACTGTGCTGGTTTATGACACAAAGTACAGGAAGGAGATCAGTGTTCTTATGTACTCATGAGACCCTAAAGGTTTCCTTAACATGATCTGGACAAATCACATCCAGACCAACCACACATTAAACATGCGACACTCAGGCATCATTCTTAATCTCTATCACTGGAAAATATGAGATTAAGTATGTGTAAGAAGATGACCATTTTAACAGAGTACAAAATAGGTAAGAATTAGGAAAATAAAAGCCTGCATTTTAAAATTCTTTGTATGTCCTAATTCCCTTTCATTATAGTTCCTCTCCTTCCTCAGTTATGAACCAGACTGAAAGTCCATGAAAGAAGGGATACAATTCAATTTTATCAATGCTTCTTTCCTCTGCTCATTAGCAATGAGTATTCTGTTCTCAGATAGGAAAACATACAAAAGAAGTTATTTACTTCCAGTTTCCTTTCTAGTCTGAGCTAATTGGCATGTTTAAGCAGGAATATTATTATTATTGCTAAAATAATTTTTAAAGGTTTAATTGCAACATATGTGTATTAAGGAAACAGTTTTTCCTAGGAGTACAGGAGACAGGAGAACGTACATTGACAGGAAGGAAAGAGGAAGTCAGAGGGCAAAACTGTGCTAAGGGCCCTGCCCTTGGAAGGCATTTGATTTAAAATAGTAAAGCAAGGAGGTCTGCCCAAGCCACATTTTTTTATCACCTCTGAATGGCTATTTTTTCAGAACGATGACCAAATTTGAATGCTCACTGCAAAATATGCAGTGTGCTCTAGTCCTGGGAGCAGCCTTTAATATCACTTACAAACTAGCTGGATGCTACAGCTCACTCAACACCCTTTATATCATCCCACTTAATTTACTACACATTATTCTAAAAGAAGAAAAACATACACTAGTTTGGAACAAAAAGCTGACACATCCTCCAGATATGCAGGAGTCTGAGTCACAGAGGCAAAATGCACAAAACTAAAAGGAGGGTCTGCTGTATAAGACCGTAAAAAAGAATAAAATTACTTTTGGCTTCTTCCGGTAGAATCACAGATTCTGGATTCATGCTATACCACTGTGGAAGGCATGCTGGTGAAAATTCTGCATAGAGAACATAATGTGATGAAAGATATGAAATCTCCCTTTTGCAGCACCACTTCTGGACCAGCTGACATTATCCTCAGAGTAAATATGGTTAGTTGGATAACAGACATACCAATGGCTTGGAAAGGCTTCTTTAACAGGGTTTTTATGAAAATACATTTCCCATGGTAATCTTACCTCTTAGAAAAGCTTTAAAAAGTGGACAGTGCAGGTGTTAACCTCTTTTTGATTTGGAGACAAGCTGTAGTAGGCAGGAGGATGTTCAAGGAGCAACACCTGAGGAAGCTGGTAAGAAAGCAAATACAGTACATGCTCAGTCTCTGACAAAATGGAATTACTGTGGCAGATAATGTTAAAGGATGACATTTTCCGTCCTTTATATATTGAGACTGGAAGAGGTAATAAGCCAGGGAACATGAAATTATCTGCAGTGTAAGAGAATGATGGCATTATTATTAGTGAACACTGTGCAATGATTTACCTGATTTAAATGCTAAAAAACCCCAACAAATCTCACTAAGAGGGCATAATGAGTAGATAAGATGAGGGAGACACTGCTGCATAAAGCCATGAGCATAATAATAAGTGTTAGAGTTGTCATTAACCTGCAAGTTCAGAATCCTAGCAGAGTAATTAAAATGATGATTGAAATTGATGTAGGAAAGTCAGAAGAGAGAAGTTTCTTTAAGAAGAAACCTTAGGATGGTCAAAAATTTGTAGTTTCACAGTCAAGAAAAAGATAATTTTGCCTAAAAATGTTGTCTTCTTTCACTAATCAAGTGCAAGCAGAAGTTCATAATAAAAAGTACTATATAATAACAAAGAGAAACAGTAATAATCTGTATGAGTTGGGAGTAACAAAGGGAGAAATATTGATAAATAAGAAGCACCATTGATAAATAAGAAATTCCACACCAAAGTAACATGAAGAAATAAAAAACCCCTCCAAACTTATCAAGATTACAATATCCCTAGCAGTTAGAGAAACCCTCTGTCAGATGGAAAGGCTAAAACTTTCAATAGTGATGCAGAAGAGACAGACATTTTTAGAAATATTTCTATTCTATATTTGGACAGCTGTTATTATGTCACATGATGATGTTGAACTATTTTCCAGTCCCTTGGTAACCAAGCAGGATGTTATACAACATGCAGTAAAAATCAACATTTTAAAATCAGCCAATTCATTCACCTCACAAGAAAGAATTAAGTCTGAGAAGACCAGAGAGCTAATCATGTTTACTTTAATAAATTAAGGCATTCCAAGGAAATCCCATTTCACTGGGAAAGTGTTAATGTTGTGCCAATAATAACAAAGGCCAGCAGGATGACTAAGAGAGCTAGGATGACTATGGACGATTAGTCTGACCTTGCTTCCAGGTAGTAAAGCCATTACAAATGTAATAAATAATTAAGGTGATGGAATATAATTAATATCAAACCAGTGAACCCAGTTTTGTGGCAAACAGATTTTGTCAATGAAGTTACTGCATTTTTTGATGAGACAGATATTTTGGATGTTAAAAGTAATTGTATATTTGCAATATATTTGTGGAGAACAGTTGACTTAATAGTGTATGACATTCTCTTTATGAAAACTAGCATAATACTATCAGTGAACTGTATTAAAAGAACAGAGAACTGAAAGATCTAACGAAGTAATAATGGATGGAGACTTGCAACAAACTTTAGGGCTTTTGTGATATGAAAATAAATATGCACATTCATGATAAGATTTGTGAGATCAATAAAATTGTGAGGATGAAAGCTAAAGACAGTAACATAGACCAATTTGAGTCACTTAATAAACTAAGCCAGTTCTAATTAAGCATGTCTTAGTACAGCCAACTGCAAGGGGATTAGAACCTAAAACTCTGCCACCCGCCAAGTTTCCTCTATGTAAAACACATGGTCTGAAAGGTACCAAGAACTACAGGTGATTCCAGTTTGACATTGTAGCAAAAAAAACCCCAAACATCACAACCACACACCAAAAAGCCAGTCCTAATCTGTTGCTGGTATGTATAGATAAAAAGCAAAACCAGCTTTTCCACTAGTGAAACATGCAGTGAGTCACAACACCAAGTTTCACATTTTAGAAAGAATGATTTCAAAATAGAATTTAAAAAAAATAAAGGAGACAAAATTATTTGAAGAGGAAAATGTCTTACAGTGACATGTTTGAAGGAAAGACTAATTTGCTAGCATTATTAACTAGCTCGACTTAATATAACAGAAAACACTGGTTCCTAATGGTTATTTCGTGTAAACACAAAGTTCATGCAGAAACATGGCATACTAAACAAGTTATTTATAGCTGAAATTACCATGGGAATTCTCAATGGCATCTTTAGTTCTTGAGTTCTTCAAATCTGAATACCTTTTTATTTGCCTACTTACTACTGCAGTTGAACATAAAATACTCTGTATGACTTAGTAGTTCCTTCTAGCTTTCCCCCCCTACTCCCTGTGGATACTGTAAATATATTTTTCTCTCTCTTCTGAAGAAGTGACCTGACATCACTTCACTAATTTGGGAATATTCTATGTTGAGACCTGCCAGCAGTCACTGAAGATTGTCAAATCTTCAGGTTTATTGTCAGAACAGGTATTCCCAGAAAAGGAAAGGGTTTTGTTTAAAGAGAAGGAAGCAGGTAGAAAAAAGTGAAAATCCTAAGCCTGATCCCATTGACATTAATATGCAAGAGGCAAGACCTGGAGCAAAATTTGATAACCCTATGGAAATAGCTCTAATTTTGGGGTTCTTAATTCCACTCACAGTTTCTTCAGGAGCAACTGCCTGGCTCTGTGCATGATATAATAATAACAGTCAGACCTTCTGCTTTTCCAGAAATAACCATGTCATTAGCTGCTGCTTCCTTGTTTTATGTATTTACAGATATCAACAAACCTATATAAAGCCTCTCTGTGATTTGTTCATATACAGTAGTCTTCCTTTTGATATATTTTTAGACCACTGCTCTTAAACAATACTTCCTCAACCTACTGACCTTTGCTCTGGGACAGATGATCAAGCGAAATGCAAATACTGTGCTGTTTAAAGGATGGCAGCCAACATTTTCCACAGCACTTGTGGAAAGCGTAGGGTACTATGAAGGACAAAGAGTTTAGCATGACTCCAAAGTGGGGCAGCACCCATTCTTGCTAACAAACTCTGCATCTGGCCTTTGAGCAGCCTCCAAAGCAAGACAGGTGTGAATTTATCAATGTGCAAGAAGGCAAAGCTCACACAACCTTTCATGTGAGACGTACATGTACAAGATAATACACAACCTTTCAGTTTTCTAATAAACGTGCCACTTTGAAGAAAACAAGAGCTGTAAGGCTCTTTGCAAATAATTGTATCAAAGGGAGAATTGTAATAGGATGCCTCATCAAGGAAAAGCTGTGTCTGTGTGCTCCTTTCCTTCTTTGCTACAAGGTACAATAAAGCTATAAAACACTTGGAGAGGGAATTTTCCTACAGCTAGGTTGTTGTGTGCCTTCAAGCATGTTACCTTAGAATCTCAGGAATGTCAAACCTACCCTTTTCTGAATTTCCCCGTGTAGAGGATATAAGCAGGCCCAACTTCTGGTTGCTGGCTCCAGTACAGCAAACCATTCTATCAGATTCTACCATTCACCATGGAGAAAGATGTGGGTGGCTAAGTACAGCCCTACCTGCAAGGTTTTTCATGGTCTGAAAAGCTTGATTGCTAAAGCAGCAGAGTGGACAAAAGTCACAAAAATTTGTGCAGACATCAGGACTTTTTTATATGGTTAAAGTACAAACTAAATCGGTCCCAATTACAGTATTGGGCACTGTTGCATGAAGGTTTCCCCCCACAGAGTGTAAAGTACACCAAGAGAAAATTATAGTGGTTTTGAAAAACAATTTTCAGCTACCTTGCGTGCTGTGAAAACTTTTCTGTTTCTGATTCTGTTTTGGTCCCATGTAGCTAATGAATAACTTCGGGTGCAGAGCACTGCTGTAGGGAGAGAGTCTGTTAGCATGTCCTAATGAATAATTCTTTATGTGCAAATTTTGTTTTAAAATGCAGATTAGCCACACAACTAACAGGCAGAATACTGAGGAGAAAAGCACTTGGGACAATTGCATTTTGCAATGATATACCTGAGATGAGAATCCACTGTGCGATAGAATTTACCCACATGTTGCTACGTTCAAGTGAGAAAGGAATGCATCAATTTCATCAGATACCAGACTGCATCCCAGAAGGTAAATAAAAACTTTATAATGTTGAAAGAACTTCACAATGTTAATTTGTGAATGCCTCAAGCCACCACAAATTGTCTTTCAGGACCCTATAGTGCCCTATCCTACGTGTGGTCTGGATCTTAAAGAAATAAATTGAAGAGGGTTTTGTAAAAATCCAGCAACTGACTCAGAAACAAAAGTCTGGAAATGTCTGCTGGAAAAATGCCCGTTTCCCAATTGTTACCTATCCTGACTGCCCCTTCAGAACCTTTGCAAATGAATAGGGCAGTTTTGCCACAGTTGCTCACAAGGAACAGCTCCCATCCTATGTCAGCCTGCTGAAACCCAGTAGCATGGCCTGCATGAGTTAGGATCACAGAAATCAATCCTACAGACACAAGTAGATAGGCTGTTCCTATCCAATAATCTAAAACTACTTGCTGTCCTTCAGACTCATTTTTTGTGTTCTCTCCTGACTCAGGCTACCTTTCAGCCCTGTATCCCAAGGAGTCTCAATCCATCCCTCTGACCTGTTGATCACTACTTAGCCTTCCCTGTCTCTCTTGCCATGCCTTAAGAAAAGTGAAGAAGGTGGCCTTTGTGGCAGCATGGAGTGAACACCACTTTTAAAGAGAACATCCCAAATCTCATTAAAAAGAGATAAAGCCATCTGGATCCTAAGACAGTCAGTTTAAAAAAAACCCACAAAGCTATTCTGAAACCAATTTACGAAGGAAAACAGAAAAGAAAGCAAGTTTGCTGCCAACAAACGAACCCCCCCTTGTCATATATTACCACATGAACAAAGCACTAAATGACTGACTCCAATACCATTGCCAATTATTATGACAACATACAGTATAACCATATTATGTTTACAATATAATACATGTGAGTATTTGATAGAGCCTGGCAGGACTTCAGTCACTGCCTCTTTTATGCTTTAAAAATCAATTTTTCAAACTCAGTTTGCTGTATAACCTGTTCCCTAATTACATACTTTACTGTATAGAGAACAAGAGAGGATACTGAAAGTGATTTCAGGCAAACATCTTAGCATTTAGTGAGATAAGCCATTTTATTCACATGCATTGCACCACACTAACAGCCGGTATAACATCTTTATTCCATACACATGCCCCACCTTATTCCCATTGACATCAGTGGCAAGTTTTCCAAAAGGTTTGACTTAATTGAAACTCAAGAACAAAATGTTCAGGGCCTAGTTGTAAAGTGCCAGGTGCCTTATACTGGTTTTAAAGAGGGGCTCCTGCTTCATCTTTTATTTTACAATTGCAAATAACTATAAAGGTAAACAAGATCATTTAAACATCTGCTTAATTTCTAAATGACATCAGAAGACAATTTTACCGAATTATTTAATTTATATTTGCCAAATCATGTGCCAAATAGAAGCAGGAGGTTGCCCTGGAAAATATGAACTGATGATCTGCTCAGGCTCAGCTACCCAGTTACTAAGAGACCCCACTGCCAGTCCACAGCCAATAACTCAGTGAGATTTCTGGGTGGGCTACCTATTTTGCATATCAATCAGGACACAGGGGCAGAGGTACTTAAAATAGTGATGTGCATGCCAGCCTAAGTGCATCAGGTCTAAGCAACAGCACACAAATGATTCTTAGGCAAGCCTGAGTTCAGGATTAACATGGTTCACACATCTCTTCATCTGAGTTAGGGAGCCTCACTAGATTCAAATCATCATTACAAATTATTATCATGCACCAGTCTGGGCACTTCTACACTGAACAGTGAGTTTGGAGACTTTTTAGCTCAGGATCAACTAAGAATAAATTAAATCAATTTAGGATTAAAAGTTTAGTTTTAAAAGCAAAAAGATTATCCAGTTTGCTTTGCTCTAGATTATCCTGGTCTCTTGTTATAATGGCTTAAGTGTATTCCTAGAATAACTGAATTATATATATATAAAAAGTTTCATTTATGTATGATGTAAGGGGTAAAAAAATGGTTTGATAGCTGGTTGCAGGAACTGGTGGTTAATGGGTTGTTCTCAGCCTGGAGGCTTGTAAGAAGTGGACTACTACACAGGTCTGTACTGGGACCTGTTCTGTTTTAATTCTGTCAGTGACCTGGAGAAGGTAATGAAGTGATGAAGTGTGTTCTCACCAAGTTACCAGATGACACCAAACTGGCTGTCACATACGCCCAAGAGCAGGGCCACTAGCCAAAGGGACCCAGATAGGCTAGAGGGTTGGGCTGATAGGAAATTATGAACTTCGGAAAGGACAAATGAATGTCTGGAAGTTGAGAAGAAAAGACCCCATGCAGACATTGAGTACTGCATGTAGTTTTGGGCCTCCCAGTATGGCACATGAGTTGATTAACCAGAGGGGGTCCACTGAAGGCCACCAAGAAGCTGGAGCAGAGGACGGGTGGAGACATGATGTGCAGCCTGGAGAAGAGGTGGTTTTGGGAGGAGCTGGTGGCAGCTTTTCAACATCTGAGAGGAGGTTATCAAGAAACTGAAGCCAGGCTCTTCTCAGCACTGCATGGCAGAAGGATGACACACAAAATGACAAATTGTAACAAGAAAGGCTCCAGCTTGACATGAGGACAAACTTTTTCACCAGCCAAACTTTGGAGCAGGTTGTCCAAAGAGGTTACATAGGCTTCATCCTTGGCAGTATTCAAGACCTGACTGAATAAAGCCCTGAGTGTGGCCACATGGATGCCACAACCTGAGCTCCAGTTACTACCACTGGCTTGTTCTGCCACTGAAAGGTGCTCAAAAACACATACCACGCCTGGCAGCTCCAAAGCACAGCCCTGCCTACATGGGGGGGCAGAGTTGGAGCATAAAACAATTGAAGTGATGCTTCATTACACGTGATGCTTGGCTTGGAAATCTTTGTGCTGGCACCGTGGACTGAGTGAGGCTGCTTTGCAAATACCTGAAGAAGGTCTGACACCTCCTAAGAGACTTCTCTGATCACTCTCAGGGGATCCATTTTCACACTTCAATATGACTTATACAATCTAAGATCCATGTATACCCTTAAAGGGAAAATCTGGCATATAGGCCCTTGCATTTCTACAGCACTGTTTAAAGAGAAAACAATTCTAATATCAGTATAGAGAGAAGCTGTTAGGGTAATTCCTCAAGTATGTGTGTTGGGACATATTTAATAACTTCCCTTGTGACCTTGGCAGAGCAACTAGGCCTGTGAGAAGCTGTTAGTACAAAGAAAGACTGTATTCCCCACCAAGGGAGAGTGGACTACTCTGCAATAACAGAAACAGAACGAAATTAGATAAAGTGCACGGTCATACGCAGAGGAGTAAGAATTCCTGTGACAAGCTGGAAATTACAAATGAGCAGAAAGAAGAGGGTGTATCAGTGCATCAGAGGATGACTATGAGCAATCACTGTGATGTGGCACACAAAGCACTAAGATACTCTGTGTGAGATATTGCCAGGAAAGACAGAGAAGTATTAATGTCAGGATACAAAGTGCTAATCAGAATGAAATATATTATGTGAAAAGTCTTGTCACTCATACTCAAGAAAAATCAAATCAAAATAGAGCAATTACAGAGAAGTTTGGCACAGTAATAAAAATAAGATAAATGCGAAAGATGTAGATAAAATGACTCCCATGAAAGAGAAGTCTGATCTAACTATTAATACACTGACAAAATTCACTACTTTGAATATTTCCTTTACAATATGCTTTACATGTAAATAATTACAAAATAAAATGACCTGCATTATGTACCACTTTGTTTCTCTAGACATCAGTTTTGGCATACTTTTCTTCTAGATATCTCTTTTTTTCCCATCTTCTGTTCAGTGACTACGGATAACAAAAAGTTTGAAATTCATTTCAAAAAGGATCCTCAAAAAGACACATAAACTTATATTTTTCTCTAAGAGTTAGAGGAAATTTCAGCAGAAATATCTGTTACCAAGGAGAAACAAATGACAGTGTTTTCCTCAAGTCTGTGCAACTATGAATTTGTACTGCTGGAGTTAGGAATCTCATTGTCATTCTTCAGGCAAGATCTAATTTCCCCCACTAACATCACGGGCTTTGTTTTCTGTGCTGGCAGTAAATGTACAGTATTCTTCAAATCAGACAATGTTAAGCATTACATGGCACTTTGCCTGCTCAATTAATCCTCATGGCTTTCCTGGCAGGTAGGTTAGAGACCTGCCTAAGGCCACGAAAGCAAATCAACTGGGATAAGAACACAGCAATGTCCACCTCTCAGGTTGTTGTCCATTATACCATGCTCCTCTTCTATGAAGGGATCCTGGCAAATTCCAGGCTTTATGGGAAAGAGGTTCTATTTAAACATTTAAAACTTTAAAGCACTTACTGGAATAGAAAAAAAGATATGGAAATAGAAAAGATGAGAAATCCAAGTTAATCCAAGAAATGCGATAGCAATTGATCACAGTGCAGTCTGGAAGGAAAACGTAATCAATATAGCAGGGAAGAAATCAAATAAAACAGATACTGCTTTAGTGACTGAAGCAAAGATCCTCAAATTGCAGCTAGGGATGACTAATTTGTTCTCACCCTTACTGTATTATGAAAACTAGAAAGCTAAACATTAAGTAAGGTCATCTAATGACAATATATATATTTCTTACTCCTGTGTAGAAGTGGCAAACTACAAGTCTGAAATTGCTACTAGAATTGCTATTCAGTGCTTTAGAAGTGGCTTACTCATCAAACACTGCTTACTCATGGCAAGGGAGCATTTTGGTGCACCTGTACTCCTGGAAAATGATGATAACAAGAAAATTTGCTTTGCTTTTAATCCTTTTTCAAGTATTGATATTTTGATGACAACCTCAATTGGTTCCAGGTATTAGGAATGTAACATTGTTAATGAAAACAATGCTAACATTTACAAAGTTTAGGTTGTTACTGATCTAGAAAGAAAGTACCACACTAGCAAGTATCCTAAATACTATGCAAATATTATTTTCATCTAGGAAATAAATAATAATGATTTTAAGGATATTATTTTGTACCAAAGAAGCAACTGGATCAAGATCAGTATGACCCTATATATACCTAGAGGACAGCAATACTATTTTGCTATGAAAATCAAAATATTTCATTAGAGAATTTGAACTTGAGTTTGGGGCTTTTCTTGGGTTTGCTTTGTTTCTTTAAAAAGAAAAGTAGGGGGTTCCCACTCTGCATCTTGGAAAACCGAACTCTCATAATCAAGAACTCAAAAGTCAAGCTCCATTATTCGTATTTGATAGTATCTTATTCCTTGTGTATCTACAGTAACTCACTGCCAACAGTTTTACACAGCACAATATTAATTAGGTAAAAGTAAGAATGCAAAATCTAGCTCAAAGGCTTTAGAGAGAAGTTCAGAAGAAAATCTTGCTTTTGAGTTTCCTCATTCTGCCCTCTAATTCTAGGGTTGTTCAGCCTCTCATAGTATTATTTATGAGGGAAATACTTGAAAACATACCTTCCTCTGTGTCTTATTCTTGCTTACTGGAATTAATATAGCTGATAACATTTTAAAAAAACACACTCACTGGTTACATCAGTAACTTATCTGGTTCTGAAGAAAAAATGATGGTCCTATTGCTTTCCTTTTCTCCTCAGGTGGGTCAATAGGGCATAGGTGGGGACTTGACCCCTTGCTGTTCATGGACAAGTGAGTCAAGCCATGGATTAAGAACACACACACATTAATGCACACCTGACCTTTAAACACCATGGTTAAATCAAACTCTCCCTTTCAGGTACTAATAACTCTGAGAATATAAGAGTTTTTTCTTTCCAACTTATGGTTCATTGAGTTTTAATACTAATTAATTTTTAATATGAGGACTCCCTTAGCTGAGTTTTCTTGAATTTCATTTTTTATTAAAAAAACTTTCTTAACATTTTCCCTCAGAATTTAAACTCTTGTTTCTTCCCAAGGTTTAGAAGACATTCCAAAATGAATACTGTTTCTTTAAAGCTGACATAGTAAAAATGAGCAGGCTGTCTTAGATTACAGGCCATTTCATTTCTCATAAGCATGCCATCATTAGCTACCTTTAGGAGAATAAATGATATTGATTGGTTCAAATCAAACTTGTGACCTGGTGGCAGTATTAGATGCTTGTTACAAAGCATCATCTCCTCATTAATCTTTCATTTGACAGCATGATTCGAGAAGCCAGCAGCAGTCACACCATGCTTACTCTCTCGAGTGATGCCACCACAGAGCACTCCCTTATTGGATCACAGCAATTACCGGCCTTACAGCGCAGATTCTGAAAGCCTTATCGAATTTCCTCCTAGAAATGGCAAGCTTACAAAGAGTCATGTGCTGTTTCTTGGGTGAGGACATCACTGAATTACGACAAAATGCAGTAAACTCAAGTCATTTGCAATTAAACATGTGACTCTTGTTTCTGAGATGATACATCTTCATTTACAGCATATGAAGTATTTTACAGAAAGCTGAAACACATAAAATTAAGGTATCTTTAAAAGTTCCAGTCAAAGGGTAGGTAACTGCTGAATCACATTTCTGCATGGGAGAAATGAAACAGAATATCTGGCATCTGGATTGCTGGCATCTCTGCACTGTGATTTAAGGGAACTGGGAAACAACGGCAGGCAAACAGCAGACAGTATGAGAAAGAAGCATCTGTTCCCAAGGACATAAACACTACTGGAACAGAGCCCAAGAGGGGGACACGGGCTCTTATTTTCAGCTCAACAGCACATTATAACAAGGCCAGGGGGTGGGGAACTGGAAACTGTGCAACTCTCACAATACGTGATTATTCACATACAAACATTAAAAAGGTTAAAATTATAGTGCCTCTGAGTGAAGAAGAGCCTTTAAATACTGCAACTGACCTATACTTCCAGGGATCCTATACTTCCTCATGTTTACAAATACAAGGATTGTATCACTAAGCTATTTTTTGCAGCCATATAAAAGGAGCATTAAAATCTGAACACAAGACATTCCATTAACCTCTGCAACCACTAAAATAAAAAGGCCTAGCAAAGGGCAAAAAAATTCTCTATTAGGAGAGAACTTAAAAATGCATACAGCAGAAATGTTCTTACTCATGCACTTTAAAAAATATTCTGGCTAAATAACAAAGTTTTGATTGGGGATATGGAAAAGTGACATGCACAGTGCACAGACATAATGCAACCACTTCACTATTGTCTCAGGCAAAGTGAACACCCTCTAGACTCGCAGATGTTACACCTCCTAGAAACATCATCCATGACCACTCCCCCAGCAAGCTCAAGAGTTATCCACCATCAATACGACTGTGAAAGGATGGGCAGCCTACCCGGAGTATCAAAATGAAGACTGACTTCCTTTCCCACATGAAAAAAGACACTTCCAAGACAGGTAGATTTAGGTAAAACACAAGACAGGTAGGTGTGGCTAATGCTGCAGGTTGTGGGCTCATCTCATTATGGGCAGTACAAAATGTCAGTGTAACACTTACTACACAAACTCCAGTGGTCCAGAGTTTGGATTTTGCTCTTGAAAGGTAATTTGAGCTTTTGGAAACTGAAATACTTCTTTTTTTATTAGGCTGTTGGCTTGGGCACTTAGTTAAGTATTTATCTCCAGTGTTCAGCTGGGAACAGCTATCATTGTTCTCTCAAGTCCCTCCACCCAAGCACACATATTTGGAGAAGCAAAATGATACTACCCTAATTCATATGACATACTCCATAATATTTTGCATGATAAAAAGCAGTCCCTAGTCTTTTATGCCTGGGTTGTGATAACAGCAAACACTGAGAAGATGAGCTGACACAGATTTCTGTAAGAGCCAGATTCACTGTACACATCTTGACTTGGGATTATTCACAAAAATCAGCCTTCAAGTTTCACACTAACCTCAAAATACTTTGCTATGTTGTGCTTCCTCAGCGAGGAACACGAACCTTGGAAAGATTTAAACTGTAATGGGCTGTTTTAGCTCACACACTCCTGCTCTCTGGAGCTACTAGACAAATTTTGGGTAAGATACTAGTATTCTGAAAAAAGATACAAGCTCTGCTGAAAAATCTCTCAATTGTGAACGAGCCATTCTGATGCAAAAACTGAGACTGCTCAGAGATGAGGAAAATATGTGAACACTTTCAAGAGAAAATGAAATAGAACAAAATATGTTTATGTGTCTTTAGTTGTACATAATAAATAAACTTTTAAAAAATACTGAAATTTAATTATGTCTAATAGAAAACAACGCACCTTTCATGGCCTTCTAGTGCATTTATATTACAGATTTAAACATTTTAGCAACAACAGTTGATTACAACAAATGTACTCCAAATTCTAACAACAAAACAGTCAGTCGTCAAGCTAATAAGCCTAAGGCAAGATTGTAAGCCAACAGATAGACTTTCTGGAAGCCCAATGTCTTGACAAAATGCAGTAATAATAACATTAATAAGCCTAAAAACTGAATTAATATTCAAAGATTATGAGTATGAGAAATTGTAACCAGTGCAACTATATTAGAAATCAGCCAGAGATTACTTCAGCTGTAACTGAAAGGTGAGCATCCATGGGGCAAATGGCAAGGGCTGTGTTACACAACTGTTTTGGTTGGGGAATATATTCCAACTGAAACTGCAGAAATAATTTAGGCAGCTATATAAACATAATTTAAGGACACAGAGGTTAACAACCCTGAAAAGAATCTTTACTGAACCACAACTGGCTTCTTTCCAAGACACCTCTGTATCACAACTTTCAACTGCACCTTCCTTGAAGTGTGCTTCCCTAATACTGAATTTTTAATACCAATTCCTAAAACACAGAAAGTGTCAGTGGACGTTTCTAGTCCAAGTTTGTATTAAAGCTAATGAACCCTGACTCACAAAATGTGATAAAAATCAAAGCACAGTGATAAAAACTGTGTGAGCCATATCAGTAAAGCACATGCACTATGCACCTATTATAACCATGAGGCTGATGGACTGTTAATTGTTCTTTTAACTCCTAGAAACACACACATTAAAGAATCACTGTACTGTTAACTGTACTATAACTTTTCCATGAATAGTCTGTATATTACAACCATTCTGTGAAATGTTGAAACAGGAAGGAATACATAATGCTCTGATCTTTAAACCTCATATAATTGTCATCCTTAAGAAATAGAAAATGTGTGAAAGATAAACAGGTTACATCTAGAAGGACCAAGAAAGGCATAATTTCGTTTTCCAGCTTAGCAAGCCTCACAATTCCTTGCTCAAATTGCTGGAGACTGATAAACTGTAGGTATCGTTATGATCATGGACAAACAAGCCTATTATAATCAAGCCAGGGGCAGCTTACATTTTTCAACAATGCTGTTCATTTAACCTAAAAAGTCAGAAGTGGATTATTTCCAACAGTAAAGCATAACGTGACATATGAAACATATCTGACATAACTGACTTACAGTCCACATAACCAATCCATATAAAGCCATTTGTGTTAGCAGAAAGGACTGGAATAGCAGGATGCTGTTTCACAAGGCTAAAGCTCCACAATTCTTGGGTAAACTTCAAGCAGGTAGATGGATTTTTAGGCACCTTCCTGGTCCAAACAGTTTGTCTAATGGCAGTGTTTCCTTCCACAGTACAGTGGCAAAATGAAACCCTGTATAGGAAGTAATATGTAAATTGTCTCCAAGTATCTCCCTGAAAGATGTTACAAGACATCATATGTGGAATATCTCTCAGTCTGGGACACGTGAAGCAGCGACTGTTGATCTTCAGAGCCAGAAGCTTCCTGCACAAGGAGGCCTCGAAAATAAAGACATAATAGCTGCAGTTTTTTAAATGAAATAACTGTGTATCTCCATACTTCCCTCAGGCTCTTACTTGCTTGGCTGGAGAACAGAATTTAAATGAAGCAGCTCATCTGCTTCTCCACAAGATGACAAGAATTCTTTTCATTCTAAGAAGACATTTTATACTTTAAAAAATCATGTTTTCTGACAACAACAAAACCAAAATACTCCCAGAATCTCATTTCAGAAATCCTAATTCCATCCATTTCAACAACTGTTACTTCTCTTGCCTTTCATTATTCCTTACCCCCAAACCACAAGTCCCTGCTTTTCTGTTTTATGCATATGCTTCTGACTTTTTTTGCTTGACCACCTAGAAATGCTCCAGGAGGCTAAGATACACGGAATAAAATCAAATAAACTTAACAGAAACTAGATTTTTCATACATAAACACAATGTGTTGAAAATTTCAAAATTATACTGAGGGTATTCCTTGAAGTTTTGGAATAAATAATATGGCTTCATTAAAAATTAAGACACTGTAGTCAGAAATGTTAATGTCTTGAGTGTTAGACCTTACTTTGCTCAGCCAGTATCACTGATATAATTCTGCTGAATTAATAAATATAGCTGAATACATTTGCTGAATTTTGTCAGAGGCCTGTCAGCAAGACCATTGCAAAAAGGAAATCTTTTGGAAAGCCTGTGTAATGAAATCCTTAGGGCAGGAAATAAAAAGTGTGATAAAAAAACACTGGATATGGGTTTAGGGAAAGACCTGACTGTGCTTACATAAGGATGACAGACCCTCTCATGAGGGAGACTGTAATTTGTTTCTCATTTGATAGAGTGAATTTAATCTCACAACTGTAATACAAAACCTCAACAAGTATCCTAACAAAATTCTTGTATTTGATTCTACACAGAACTCTTATTTACAAACTTTGATCCTGACTTCTTCATGTATTTCAGAGAATAATCGGTTCCCAGTTCTTTTCAGAAAATTCCAAACTCTCAAAGGCTCAAAACAGAAATGAAACAGGAAGGGAAAATTAACTTTTCTGAGAGAATTACCATTAACTCACAGTTCTCATCAGATTAATAGAGAAACTGGGTTCCTAGAATTATCCAGCCTGGTCACTGGCTTTGTCGATCTTATCTAGGTGATGCAATACTTAAGTGTTGTAAAGGATTAAATCCTTAAGCACTGACAGAGCAGAGCATTTAAGCAAATAAGCCTGATGAAGTAAGCAACTAAATATGAGATGTGACTTCCAGGAAGAAAGTCATACTCTGAGAAGTTTAGCAAAGGTTTCTACAGCTGACTCTCAAACATATAGGATTATAGGAGGAGGAGCAACCCAGATAAGGCAAAAATGTATTTTAAACATTATTAAGTAAAATATGTTATAAACCCCTATTTATTACACTGACATATGAAAACTTGCAAACATTCCTGTCAAGTGCAGTAGCAACTTTAAATGCTATTAACAGAGCAAAGCTTGATTTAAAATACCCACACTGCATCTCTCATGGTGAAGTACTGTGCTAAAATCAGAGTAACTGAGGATAACGGGACCTGATCAATTCATAGAATATTCTTCCATAGACAACTCAGTGTTGAACAGAGGAAATAACTCATCAGTTCTAAAGGCTGATAAACCAGATGTTGTTCTGTAGACATCAACATTCATCTGGAATCTAAATCTAAACTGTTTAGTTTAGAACACATGGTATAAGAATGATTGGTAGTGAGAGGAAACACTGTGAACAAGTTTACATATGTCTCATTCCAAAAGCAGACTTTCTGCTTCATGAAACCAACTTAACTTCAAGTTAATGCCAAAACCCAACTAAAGTAATTCACAACCCTGCCTCTGAATAATTACATTTTTGCTGGTCTTGCCACAAAATCATGTAATTTCATTAACTGTACTATTTCAACATCAGAAATAGTACTCTGCATGTTTGTATACATTAGTTAGCACACATTTTCCAGACATCCACATCAGTAATAACAGTAACATCTTTTTAAAAGGTTTGCAGGGATAGATGACTCTTGGTCACATACAGAGCACATAACAAAACATGAAACTAAATGTATTTTGTGGGGGTTTTGGACTTTACCAAGAGCTTCTGGCACAGCATAACTCCATTTTGTGCTGCCATTCCAGATCACAGACTTGAGAAAAACAAAACATGTTCTCTTCTTAAGCCTGTGGTATACCATCCCTAGCATGGAATTTCTCTGTAAGCAAAATTCGCTTAGGTAGAGCATTATTTACTAATCAAGTGTTTGATAATGCATTAAGCAATTCCAATACCTCCTATACAGTCAACAGGATACTTTCAGAGGTGTGTAGAGTGTGTATTCTTTAGAGATTAAGAATTACCTACCACAGTGAGTCACACAAAATCCCAATACTTGTTTTCTTTCCAAACAGCCTTACTAGAATGGGAGAGTGAAAACTATATATTTATTATAAATGACTGTTGTTTTTGTAATGTGCTCTGCAATTCTAATAATCAATCATTTGTAAAAAAAGGTTCCATTTGCACATGAGGCAACACCCACTATCAGGAAATAAATTCATTATTGGTGCCAGGTAGTTTCTAATAGCTTCCTTGGATTATTTTCTTTCATGATAGAACTCTTGACTAGAAAGTCATACAGAAAAGACTAAACTTGAGAAATTAATCTAATTTACAACCAATAAAAAATATTAAATCCCTTAGAATAGTAGTAAGGTATAGATAAAAATGGCATTTTTATATGTATTCATATATATGCACAAAATAAATTACTTGTTACCAAACTGTATGATTGCTGATCATCTAGAATACCAGTTTGGTAAAGCATGTATGTGAATATAGTGGGTTTTATACCAAGGTATACTAATACAAAGGTACATTGAAACAGAGATTAGAATTTGGAATTTGTATCCAGCCTATCTTAAAGCCAGACACTGTATCTACCATGCAGAACAGTGTCTGATCCTATTCTAACAACTGCACTCCCACTGATACCCCCCTGTCTTATGGAGAATCACATCCATATGTATCTTAAGACAGTGCTTGCTACACCTCATGCAGTAAAAAAAACAAATAACTTGTTATGCAAAATACAGTGATTATGAAAAACCTTGTGAAAAACCTGGCAGAAGAGATAAAGTTTTAGATTAGTCCAGGCACACATGATGCATTACTGGATGGTTATTCTGAACAGTTTTGTATATATTTTGAGATGTACTTGACTAAGTAACTCTATGAATAATGTACATGGCATTGTATTAAGAAAAAATATTTAAATTGCAAACTGGTATCATCAAATAGAACAGAACTGCCTGATTTCATGTAAACAATTAACATTGTCAGGCAAAAGAGACAGCCATTTCAACAGTTACTGAGAGTGGAAATGCAAAACTGTATCGAGTCCTTCCATGAACATTCCTGCTGACCTAGGAGGAAGAGTTATCTACGCAGGATTAATATTTGAACATAATGTCTGCTCAGCATTCAAAGCAATGAAAGAACAGGCACTGCACACCCAGTATAGGGAATAAACAAGATTCTAGAAATCCTGTTTTTCCAGGGCATAGTTATATTCCACTTATGCCAACAGAACCTCCCAGTGCACGCAGCCAAGAAGTAAACTAAGATTCATGAAGGCGGCCATGGGTACAGATGTGCTGCCATGAAGGGAAGAGAAAGATCACTTTTACATGGGAAACTAATGGAAATTCAGCATACTGGCTGCTGACTCCCACAGGAGCATTCTCATAAAGCCAACTGCTGTACACATTAAACCATTGTTTTGGTGGTTGTTCATACTGGGTCTCAAACTGGCTATTCACTAAACACATTGTTTTTCAGTTAAGTGATTTTTGAGTAGTAGTTTTATTAAATATAAAACTTTGTTTGAGCTACTGAAAGATATTTAGGTTAAATGATACTTAGACTAGAAAACTTCAGGTCACTTAGTATTCTAGCAAGTAATGTTTTGCCATTATAAATAGCAGTGTCAGAATGGGTGAATTTAAGAGTCTTTATGAATTTAGGTCAAACACTAAAGATGAATTCAATATGGCCCATTTCAGTTCTACATTCTATACTGCTTGTGATGGCACTTCCCTATGACAGAAGATCTACAGATCTATACATGACTATGTCTGGGTATATGTAAAAGTAATTCTGTAATTAGAACGTCCAGAATTACCCAAGATGTATGCATCAAAAGGTCCTTTTCAAAGTTACTTTAAAACCGCTTGTGTACATCATCACTTAGAATTTTAAAAGCGTAAAGTGCATCCGACACACTTTTTTTCCACATAAGATGTGTTCATACTGGCATATCACTTTTTTTCCATAAGAAAAAACTTTTGTACTCCTTTAGTCTGAGTGGCTTTTATCTTACACCAACAGAAACAATAAAATCAAAGAGAGAGACAAGTTTCTCCAAGAGTTGTCCTCATAAAGGAAAAAATTATGTTAACTTACAGTAATTATAAATAACAGTCATAACACTGGCTGCAATATAACCTAGACATGCCTATTCTAGCTTTGGAGTAATTTTCTGGGATCCTTGCAGCGATCTAGGTGGGGCAGCAGAATGCTCAGAGATGGTCTAACAGTTTTTTGGGCAGTTGAAAGCTCAATGAAATTGAAAGCCTTACAACAACAATACAATTTGAATGCTTCATAAGATTAGCAAATCAAATGTATATCTACACTTCCCTGCAGTCTTTGATTCCGGGTACATGCTTGCATGATCAGTGCCCTCACTTCCCCAGATTTTGCCTTTATGTTTACAGGAATTAATACTTTCATTCTCCAAAAGGCCCATACAGGGATGAGACTGGAATGTAAGATCAACCATTACTATTTGATACAAGAGACTCCCTTTTGCAGGCTCCTTTGAAATTTGATATTAGATCCAGTTTTGCTATAATCATAGTTCAAGTCACAAGTTAAATATTGACCTTGATTTAAGTTCTACCTATGCATTAAAAAACCCCAACAACCTAGCTTGATATGGCACCAGAAAATTAAAGGGCAGGTAAATGGCAATTTACACAACTCACACCACTGCTTCCTAGCATGGTTACTTGCTTACATGCTATTAGTGTTTCACAGACATTCACAATTACTCCCATGTCTCCAGAAAAAACAATCCACTAATAAATCAGACAGTAGCAAAATCCACTGTAATAAAAGAATCCAGGAAATACACACCTGAGTTCACCCTGCCACACAAAAATCAGTGCATTTCTAATATGGACACGTAATCTCATGCATCATTTTACACTGCAGTACCTGTTTACGCTGCCAAGAGGACATGACTTACACAGCAGAAAGAAACCTCAATAACATTGTCTGGAGTTAAGCTCACAGTGGTTGTCCTTGCCATGTGGTTTCCCTCAATACCTACAGATTGTCCACATCAACTCAGATTCATTGCTGTTCTACACCAGCAGGCATAGAACGATGTAAGGGAGGTGGTTTGCACCTTCCTCAGTACAACTGCACAACTCAGGGCAGTTCTCCAAATTCCACAGTTTGTGCTCCTGATGCAGTCCTTATAAATTATTACAAGAGAGCTGGCTATCCGTACACAAAAGCATTCTGATTATTCCCTCCCCTCAAATGACTTCTGTGCTCAGATTGTGTACAGGGGCCAGAAATGCAGCGGGTGCTACAATGGCTACAAGGAGAAGAGACAGAACAACAGTGTACAGGCAAGGAAAACAAGCCCTTTTTGCTCTCTTATATGTGAGAGATATCAGGGGATAAGGCAGACCAAAAAAGGCCCCTAAATATAGAATCTGTACAAAATCATGCTGGCATGTTAGTAAGAAAAAAATCCTCTTCTACAGTTATTGCCTATTTCTTTTTTTTTTCTCATATAGGATATAAGACTTTATGAAAGAAAAATACTAACACCCAAGCAGATTAAAGGAGTTCAGAAAATTTTCCTTCTAAAAGCTTAATCTGTGAGTAGAGATGTCAATAGTGCTTTGTTATCTAATTGCCTCTTATAAAGAATTAAGGCAACATTACTGCGCAGAACAAAAAGGCATTCTACAATTACTTTAATACATTTATTTTCCCAGGCTTTAAGACAACAGCAATATTAATCAAAGATATAATAAGCATTGCTACTATAGAAAAAGTAGCCTCCACCACCAAAGAGATGCACATTTATATTTAAAAAGCAATGCAATGGTTCCTTATACTGAATTTTATCTGCATCTAATTCTCAAAGACAGCAATAATTTCCATTGTGAGGAACATTATATGGCCAGGGATGTGTACTATGTACACATGTAGAAGGGAAAACTGTTACTAACATTTTCATATCTTGTTTTCGCAGTAGATACATCTCTTCCACCCTTGGCTGAGGCATCTACTGAGCACTAGAGGCAGATTTTTCTTGGCACCAAACAAAATGAGTACTTTTTGGTGCTTTTGATCAGAGTAGATACCACTCTGACCTGTTTTCCATTCTATCATGTGAAATTACTGAAGGACATACATGGTGAAATGGAAGAAAAAGAAGAAGACACTTCACAGAGTAGGAAGTTCTAAAAAGAAGACTGATACTCTGATTATGTTTATAATTTTTCTTTATATGACTTTCAAAACTCACTTCATTGATCCTGAGAATCACAGTCTAATTAGAAGGTACAAACATTACCAAATCTGCATCAACCCTCACAGTGACAGTGCTTTGCAGTGATACAAATGGGTGACCAAGTAATTGACTTGCAGGATTTCAAAACCAGGTGACTTCCCTACTATGTTGTGCATACTGTTTATAAATTTTAAGATAATTTAGGTAATGTAATAGTAAGGCAATATAAAAATTTATGACAAGCTGGCACTTTATCTCCTCAGTAAGACAATGCTATTCAGTAAATATTGGTTAGAAAGTTTTCACCTTTGTCCTAAGTTTTATGACATCTATATACAAGAAGTGATAGACATTTTGCTCCTAAAATAAGAAATAACACCATAGCTTGAGTACTTCCCCCAAATTTCACAGCTAAGAAAGGAACACTACTAGTTACTGCTTTACTTTTTTGCAGTTTGCTATTTCTAGTAAGTTTTGAAAGTGTTCTTTGAACAGGCAGTATTCTCTTGCTACAATGCTGTAGGGCACTTCCTGATAATCAGGAGGAAGTGGGAGAAACTAAATGAGTATTATTTTCAGCAAAAGCTGAGTCATAGCACAAATCGCTATGCAACACTGCCCTTTGTGCCCTTCTCCTTACAGGCTGCAGCAACCTTCAGCTGTCTACAAGTTGAAAGTCACGTTCAAAAACCAAACAATGAAATCAGCAACTTTTGTAACATGTCACATGAACCTTGTGCCCATGATTTTGGTAAAGTTCCAAGTTTAGAAAATGTTGTTCCCACTAGTCCAGTTATGTGACAAGAACTTTTTGTTTACATGGCTTATTTGTAATACTGTGTAGGATTGGGGGTTTCAGCCTGAAGATAAAACTGAGCTATTACTGGAAACTGACTAACAGTGGCCAAGGCCACTAGTGGCCCTCCATTATGTGGGGGCACATACAAGGAACTGCAGAGAATTAATCAACACATGCTTATTATGTCATATGGTGATCAATGAATCAAAGTCAATGGAGAGACTTGTGCTGCTTTGAGCAGCACTTGGATCAAACAAGCCACGATGCAAAAACAACCCAGCCCGAAGACAATTGATATCAAACCCTTGGGTACATGCTAAATAGGGATGACTGAAGTTCCCAAACTGACATATTGCCTGTGAATAGTCAGATTCCCAGGCTTCTGAGCACTCACAATAGGTAATTGCCAGTAAATTTGGCAGCTGTTTTAGCATCATGTTGTTTAGAGTTTACACACCCAGGCTTTGCAAACAGTGCTAGAAACCTTTGTCACTGTTGGAGACCTATTGGTGTATCTGCTAATACCTATGGTCTATTCACCCAACAAAATGATGCTACTTAAAATGCTCTTGCCTTTCTGCAAGGGGTTAACATCACCAGGCAGATGGAAAAAATGTATGAGCAAATCTAAAAAATACTTCGCTATATGAACACACCCCTTGTGCTGCTGAACTATACTGACAAAGCTAGACAAGCACAAAAATAGCCAACTACATTTTTGTACTACATTGTATATATCTATAGCTGAGTGCATGGCGTCAAGTTGTTATTACATTTTAATGGCTTGCTTATATTTTTACCAAATTTAACTAAATGGAATAAGGTAAGCATATAAGCATATTGTACAACATGTGTAGAAAAGGACAGAGGCAAAGAAACAGAACTTCCCAGTTTTGTAAATGTTGAACTTTATATATACTATGTAATATGAGCTTGTATATTGTCTCAGCTTTAGGTCCAGCATGAACTCAATCACAACAGCACTGCGCCTCAAAGACCCAAACTAGACACACTGCCATGACAAATGGCTACCATGAGCTTATTCAGAACTTTGGGGTCTCTCCATGTGCACAAGGAGATGGAATAGACATCCAGAGAGTACTTCAGAACAGGACTCATTTGATCTCTGTAAAGTTCTGATTCCCATCTGCACTCCTCTGTACACAGTCAAACAGTATGTGCAACTCAGACCCTGTATTATCAGAACATCAATGATCAGAAAGTGAACTCAACACCCTAAAACGAAAGCTCTCAGAATGGGCATACAAGCAGGAAGGACATACTCTTATATTTGAAAGTTACACAATACTTCACTAACACAACTGACAGCGTAACTTCTAAAATCTCAGGTCATCTCCAGTGTCAGATGTTAAAAGGGTTCTTGGTAAAACCACTAAGTTTTTGAGAAAAGGTATCTGAAAATCACCAAAAAAGGACACTAGTGGCTTTCAGCATGTTCTCTGTATATTGTATCATACAATGAAAACAAAAGGAGACCCTGAAGAAAGGGTAGAAAGTATCTCTTCCTCTGTGTGGCTTCCCTCCTTTGATCTACTACTTTCTATCATAAATTTATAATTCAATTCTGGGAGAAATGCTCCATTATGAATCCAAGTATTTAGCAAAACCAGGCAAAGACCATGAGAGTCACCTTCCCAATCATTTTAATAGCAAAACTCCTGTGACTGAATGATCAAGAGTTAACATTACAACACATTAAAGGGACAGTTTACAGTAATTAATTGTCCAAATTTTAGGTCTTAATTGTTAATAGGAGTATCATCATAATAAAATAGTTGTTACAAATGCTGGAGACCACAATAAACCATAAACTGTAAAGCTCATCTTTGAGGAACATCAAACAGGGTAAAAAAAAAAGTAAAAACAACTCCAAGTAATATCCCTTGCTCCTATTATTAGAAATAATATAAATCAATACCTATGGTACTACCACATTCCAATACCATAGTCTATGGGTGCAGCTAACTCACTCCTGCAGGGAAAGGATTATGTCCCGCTTCTGCCTTGGCTTCATGAAGCACATTCAGGAGGGGGGAAGAGACTGTAACACTGGGGAAATACATGATCTCCACGATCACACTTGGAGGGTTTGCAGGAAGTGAATGACTAAGACAGTGAAAGTTTTATAACATCAAGGTACCTCTGAATCAACACAACAAGGTGTGGAACCCTTACATGGTTTTCAGTCCTAGATTCTTTGTTAGACGTCATCAGCTACTCACTGACAGCCCCTCGTGTGCTCTGTGGGAATGGGTATGGAAACCAAGATTTAACCTAGTCTTTAAAATGATTGCTGAAAGTGATTTTAAAAGAATTCCCAGTTGTTTTACAGTGGCATGATTTATTTTCTTTTATACAGATGGTCATTCTATTTTGTATCTACATTTTCATTGCAGCACTTAATGTTGTACAAGAGTGCTATTTGTAACTGGACAAGAATCTGCAAAGTAACACTTGATGCAAAAATCAGGAATACTGATTTAACGTGTCACCTTGTTTTATGGTTCAAATGTACTATAAAAATCTTCCCAAGAAACATCTGGTTTGTATTCACACCAGTTTGGTTTAAATATATATGTCAACAGATAATCCTCATGTTCCAAGTCTAGTGAAAACAGGCTTTTTCAACAAATTCAGCCTCACCCTAATTCATTCTGAAATAAGTGATAATTCCTACTTTATCTGGTGGAGAATATTATGCACTACTGCTAAAACTCTCAATGAACTTCAGAATCTTACCTTTAATAATCAATTCTCACCTCGTCCTGTAATCACTGATCTCAGTGACACAGGAACATATTCTAAGGGATCATTAAGTAAAAAAACATATGCCTTTTTAGATCTGAAATTATATTTTTACAGACAACAGGCATGAAGATTAATCATAATAACTTTTGTTACAGAGGCATTCTTATTTTCAACAGCTGAAAACTGTTTCTTTTCAGTGCAAAATAACTTAGCTTTTAAGCAGAACAGCAATCATGAAACAACAAAACTCTGCAGCAGTTGTCAAGTAGCAAAAGAGTCAAACCTGTCTTTCTTCATCTGCATTTTCAAGCACTTCCAGAGACTGCACTAAAGACAGCATAACTACCCAGGAGGCAGGCAGGATACTACACTGTAATCACAGTTATTAAAAGCAATCTGAATAAGAGAAGTTAAAGCAAAATCAGACTTATTGTTAAGTACCCTGTTTTATGTAGCACAAAGGTTAAAAAAATAATATTTTTTTCAGATTACAAAGGGCTTTTAGGATATATGCTACCATGACAAATTATTGTAATTCATGTTTCTAAAATGCTATTAAAACAATGATAGATTATATGGAAATTAAATAAAAATAAGTTTGTAGTAGAGTTTTTAATAACATTCAAGCAGGATGCAACTCAATCCTTAAAAACCATTTCATTGTTTGTAACACAAATCGAATTTAAAAGCTTAAAAAAATCAAATTACAATTAGGCATGTGGTAGCCTTGAAATGCCTTTTCAAAAGTAAGTTAGTTGTGTTACTAGGATGATGGAGGAACCAAGCTTTTGTAGGAAATCTCTCAATTCCAGAAAGTATGCAAAATTAGACAGTCTTAGAACACCCTGCTTACAACAACATAGACATAAGAAGTTGTCTGAGTTCAAACACAAATCAATGACCAGAAATACGTGTTTTACAAACCTGGTGCTGGGAGGAAAAGCCGTAGACTACAAACAAAATCAGTAGATTGAAATGATCTTAAAAATAGTTACTGAAATGGAACCAAACCAATTTTAAAATTATCTTCACTTTTAGCATTGTGTAGGTTGTGGTTTTAGTAGCCAAACCTGTGGCTTTTTGTCACACATCCAATCTCCATGAAGAAAGTAAAATGAGGAGCAAAGTCTCCCACCCAAGAACATGAACCCCCAGTCTGGTATCACTTCAGTGAGTGGGAACTGTCACTGAACTCAACAGGGACAGGACCAGGTCCCACTTGGAAAACAACTTTATTTGATTTGCATTACTTTTAAATGTGAGGCAGAAAGAAGACACCCTCTCAGAATGATTCAATTTAAAAAAAACAATTTGATATTCAAACATGCACAAAAGTCAATGAAATTAAAGATTAAATTCTCATATAGCAAGAATCCCCTCCTCCAGTGTAAGCTGTATGGTGTTCACTTCTGATAACCTTTAAATCTATTGCTTTGACATGTGCTCACACATTGCTTTTGCTTCTGCTGTGCCTTGAGCTGAATGAGAAACAGATTTAGGATCTCTGCTCAGCACTGTGTTCACTAGATAAATGTTCCACAGTACACAGTGCCCTGTTGTTTATGGAAGTTTCAAAATGGGAGTCATGATCTATTGAGTCCATTTTCAACCTCTCACATTTAGTGAGGCATTATGAAGCAAAGACAAGCTCCAAAGAATGTAGGAACCTAAACAGTTATAAAAACAGGAGCCCTTGGGGAAAACAATGAGGTTTTAGCTTGTTCTAAACTTCTTTATGCAACTGTTCCTGTTTTGCGAAATATATTTCCCATTGTGATTTACGGTATACTGCAGCTGTTTCTTTGTGAATTTAATAAAGTTATCCACATTTATTAAATAACAGTTGAACACCAGAGTTCCAGACCACTGACAGTCCTAGATAAGGCAAGCATCAGTCCAGAGAGAAAAAAAAAAGAAAAAAGAAAGACCCAGTGGATACAGAGGAAGTGACAAGAAGTTTTGGAAGCAACAAACAGAACAGAAAAAAAGGTTTCAAAGAGCCTGAGCTGTACCAAGAAGATTCACGTGAAACATTTTGACTTTACTGTCTTGAGAACTTTGATTTGGGGGTGGGGAGTGATGCAGGTGAGGACAGGACAGATCAGAATGGAGAACACAGCAAAAGGGCTTAAACTGTTTCTGAATTTTGTGAATGACATTTAATGTAAAATTTCAAGTTGCACTGAAGTGAACAGCAATGGAAACAACAAAAAGTTCATAAATTCAGTAGTTTATTCTGTCATGATAAACACTACCAGGCTACAATCCTGCACTGTCCTTGTGCATGGACTAGGTCTATTGACAAAACATAAATCAGAAATTAAGAAACTTATGAAATAGTTTAAAGTAAAATAAAAAGCTATGATAGTCTTATTTTATGTATTAAACTTTGATTAATTTGCAGTAAACCATCACAAAATCTGTTAGAGCAGAATGCTTTGAACTCTTACCAGGATTTGTGAAGAGAAATAAAAAAGGCAATTTTTTTTGATAAGGTATTAAAATTTTCAATCATGTAACAAATGTCACAAATGGAATAAATAGATTCATGAGACTATCAGACTACAGAAGAATCTATGAACAGCTATATTGCTTCAGCTCATATAGATGCTCCAGAAAGTAGTAAATAGTCAAAAGAAACAGGTAAAGACTTTAATGTGCAATTTTTATTTATCTTCGGTACTTACATGATAAGCAGTCTTAGAGTTATGCTCACCCCATTGCTCTGATACACAAAACCTACTACCTGTCCTTGACAGAAAGCAGTAAACAACTTACCTATAACACCCTGTGGTAGACTGCACATATCCTGAGTTTCTTGCTCTCATCTTAACTATTCTTTTCTACGTGAAAAGAAGAATCACCATGATCACTGATAATTCTGCTACTATCACCCAAGAAATAAGATAAAATTAATTCCGTATTTTCCCAAAAAGCCATGAATTCTTTACTTTGGTGCTGCGAGAAAAACAGAAGAATCCATGAAGAAAACTACAGGATACTGACTTAGTGCCTACACCTGACCAAGGGCTGCTCATAAGTAATAGCAGAACTGTACACACTGAGGGATTCATAAACTTTTTTTAAACATTAATGTTCTCATATACCTTCATCATCCGGACTATACCTACTTTTACAAAAACTTTCATCATGTCCTTTCTTGAATCCCATCTTCCCTCATTAGATTCACAACCACAGCGTAATAAATAGCTTTAAGGGTAACTGCCAGTCTCCACCTTGCATAACGTAAGGATCTAATGAGAAAATGATCTTTCAAATACATTTCAAATGCATCATGTTTCCTCCAGAATGAAAAAGCCCGACTGCAAGAACTGACTTGACATTCAGCCCTGGTTCATACCAAAAGGAAATCCTTATGATTGTGAAGGAAAGGAGCATGTTCAAGTCACAGAAGAAACTCCCGTTTACCTTTCTGGAGAGCTCCCAAAAATCAGAAGTGTAACATGCCAAATCTCCTCTATAGCCACAGGAAAGGTGCAATTATAATTTAGCAACAAAACAGCAACTCCTCCATGCAGAACTTAATCACAAACATCATACCGAGAAACAGAAATCACCCCTCCTTTCCCTTTGCCCTTAGGCTTATAATTAAAGGAAACGCAAAAGAGATCCTCTTTATTTCTATTCCTTGAAAACAAAGAGCCTCTGTTGAGTCAGGGAATACATATATCCAACTTCCACCAGAAACTCCTTCTAGTCTGCCCTGAATATGGCTTCCAGAGACAGAAGTCTTTAGAAAATATATGGTGCACTTATCAGATCAATAGATCTAACTTGTTAAATGCACGTGGACCTTAATAAGTCTCATAAGAATTAAAATACCTTGATTATGTTAAAAAGCCAGATGTTTTCAGATAAAAGGGTAATTGACACTTAGAAGTGAAGAGGGGCCAACATGAAACTTAAAGAACAGCTGTTAATTATTATTTGTGTGAAAGCAAAAGGCTGACAGGAAGAATAATGACAAAATTAGGGGTCAATCACAGTTTTTAAGTGTCCACCTGAGTTAAAAAAGTTGAGTTCTGGGCTTATGTTTTGGAGTTACTCCACTGATCCAGTTGGACTGCTTTGTGGAAATATTCTCCAGCTGCTGACAAGCTGGTTTCTGTCCTTCAGTTTGTGAGAGCCATTCCAATGCCTGGTAGCTCTTTGGGTTCATCCCATCCATGAGGACATTCAGTATACTGATAAAATATATGACATTCTGGGATGGGAATGAGTTGAATCTGTAGCTCTGCCGTAGAGGGCATTTATTATGCAAGACTCACACATAGTCTGATACTGCTCAGTCGTCACAGCTTCCAGGAAGGTTGTTTCTAATGGAGCACCACCTGAAAGCCATGAAGGGCAAATGGAAAATTCCAGGAAACCTTCACTTCAAATCACAGGACTTTTTTTTCCATGATAAAGGGATTATTTAACTATTTTGCAGGGAGCTTCTAATATAGGATAGTACATGACCTGCAGAAATGTACAATCAGTACAGATATTTTTCTTAAAATTACAGTAAGCTTTGCAATGATATTCTGGTAGCCCATTCAAAAGCCTGTTTCCTTGTCAGCACACAGTCATCCAGGTGACTAAATCATGAGGTAAGACTTGCAAATGCCCCCTTCAGAAGGGATGCAGTGTTGTCTTCATAACTGACAGTGTATCCTAGGGCTGCTTTGTTGCACTTCAGTAATTAATGGTGCAACTACATGTATATTGGTCCAAACACCATTTTGTATGACAGGTATGTTCATAGTAGCATGTGATCAGAAAGAGCTTAATGGAAAAGTAGCATCTATTGCATTTCTAAAAGCCAATGAAGTAATCCAGGTTTTTGATAGAGAACAGCTCTATCCTGATTTTAGGAATAATTTGTTGATACAGGTTTCTGGAATTTCTTTTTTAAAGCAGCTGAAGAAGAAAGGCTTGTAATCCCAAAAGTCTGTCCACTTCTCTCCTCTGTTCCTCCATGACTCAATCTAATAGGAGATACAGCCACTCTTTACTAATCACACCAGACTCCCTTGGAATGCTCTGGGACAGCACTATTTAGCTCAAGTTTGCACTGCACCACGCCATCACTACACTGCACAACAAAGCCCTTTAAATGGGATATGCAGCCTCTGCAAACATAGGCCTCTTTATCACAAAGAAAGACTGAAAAAGAATTGCCAACATTTCACTACCTTTTCTAGTGTAGTGCTACACGCAAAGGGCTGAATCTCTACTTTCTTCAATTTTCCAGTCAAGACTTTGGCTACGCCTATCCAAAACCACCTGGAAATAATCTCAAGTTAACTACTCCGTTAAACTGTGGAATGAAAATGTTCCTATTTTTTATTTAATTCAGGTTTGTACAGATTAATTCCGACTAGTTTACTGTAGATTTAGTTCAACACTTTTACCTTTCAAATAAAAAGAATGCTTAAGAGCAAGTGCATGCTGATGCAGATATATCAGCCATATGGGGACAGAAATAGGTATCATCATTTTGTCTTCAGGAAATTTCAGCCCAAATTACAGCTCTTTTATAAGGACCTTTATTTGATGCTTATTATATAGCTCTTAGTGATTTTTTTTAGGTCTTTTACCTGCTCACAATGACTAGTGTACCAGAACTTGCTGATGACATAGTTCCTTGTTTCATGTGGCCCACAACATTTTCCTTGTACTTAAACAATCTGGGAAGAGGGCATCTCAGGCTAAAGATCAATTTGCTGCCTGGTCTGTCCACAGAATGCAACAGCTCTGGGAGACAGACATACAGTCACTGACTTTTATGTGCAATTTCAAACACACACACACACGCAAAAACCCACATGGAGAAGGGATCAGAAGGACCCAGCAGCTTTAAAATACTTGACATTGAAATACAAAGAGTTACAGTAACAGTGTGTAAGCCTTGTCTATCAAACACTAGCTTGCACACGCGGCCCAATATCCTTTCAAATTGGATTCTTCGAAAAATTTCTTCGAAAAAAAGCCAGAAGAGACAAGGCCAGCTCCTGCAGGGGAGTGTGAACAACGCCAGGCTTCAGTCCTTACAGGGAGGGTACATGACCACAAAGGCTACAGAACATCCTCAGGCTGTTCTTGACAGGGCCAGCCTTGGCAGCTGGAATAGAAATGAAACAGCATCTTTTTAAGATTCTAGATATAAGCCACTGCTGTCATTGCTGTAGTTAGGAGAAGGACCGTAATACCAATGGCATCCTTGACACGACACTTATGTAATAATTGTGGGGAATGTCACATTCCAGTGGGCGTAGAAACCACCGCCCCGGGCAATACATTGCTTTCTTTCCGGGGAGAGCACAGCGTGGAGCAAGAGCAGCCCGGCTTGCTGTTCGCTCTCGGTGTGACGCAGAGCTCCTCTTTCACCCCGCACCCCACAAAGGGAGCGGGGAAGGGGGGTGCGAGCACCGAATCGCCGATGCCAAATAAAGGAGCGCCGGGGGCGGCGCACCGAGCGCGCCCTCTGTGTGCCCGTAGCCATGAGTGCCCCGGGAGCCGCTGCCCAACGTGACCCCGAGGCAGGGCTCTCCGCAGGGTCCCCCGGGAGCGGCTCCCCATCCCTGCGCCCCCCGGGAGCGCCTGCCCCCATCCCCGCACATCCCGGGAGCGGCTCCCCATCCTCACTCATCCCAGGGGATGCGGGCACCGAGCCCCCCCGCGCGTGACGCGGTACCCGCATGACGTCACCTCCCTCCCCCCCTCCCGGGGCCGCGCAGGCGCGCAGCGGCCGTAACGTCACGGCGGGGGGCGGGGCCTGGCGGTGCCGGCTATTTTTAC
>WBMV01003664.1:1133516-1193490 GCA_013396655.1 Campylorhamphus procurvoides | reverse complement strand
CCCCGACGGGAGGGACCGACCGACCGACCGCGGGATGCAGGGATGGACCGCGGGATGGAGGGATGGCGGAGCGCCCCGCTGACGCACCCGCTTCCCGGAACGCTGACGCGGCCGCTGGAATGCCGCGCTGCGCTGCCTTAAAGGGACAGCGCCGGGCGGGCCAGCCCGGGGGGGCGGCACTGACGGACGGGAACAGCTGCGGGGGCGGGGGGAATGGCGATGGGACCCGGACACACAGCAGGCACAGAGACCATACACACACACCATACACACACACCATACACTGACCATACACACACAGCGGGCACAGAGACCATACACACACACACACCATACACTGACCATACACACACATCGGGCACAGAGACCTTACGCTGACCATACACACAGAGGGCACAGACACCGGGCACACACAGCCTACACTGACTATGTACACACACCGGGCACAGACATCATACACACACACCATTCACACAATACACACACACCGGGCACAGACACCATACACTGACCATACACACACCGTACACACGCACCATACACACCATACACACACACACCATACGCTCACACCATACACACACACACACCATACACTGCCCCGCACACACTGCTCTCTGCCCCGCACACGCCGTACACACACCATACACAGCCCCGCACACACCATACACAGCTCCGCACAGCCCCCGGGCTCGGGTGGGCGGCAGGTGCCGTGCTATGTGAGGAGATGCGGGGTAAAGTGACCCCTCCGTGAAAGCCCCCGGTTTCCCGGGGCGGGGGGTCTGACCCGAAGCCCGGGTGTTCCCGTCCCGGCTCTCCCGGGCTGTCCAACCGCGATCAGCCTCGGCTGATACTGCCCCGGTGGTGTGTCGGGCGGGTTTCCTCACGGCCGCTCGCGGTTGTATGGATCCGGTTCCCTAGAGCAGTTTCCCGGGGCTTGGGAACTAGGGAATGTCACAGGCACGGGAAGAAGAGAAATGCCGGGTCCTGCCCCGGGGCAGCAGCATCGCATGGGCAGCGTCTGTCCGCCTCCTTAGGGCTGACCACAAACGTACATCACTAATAAAACGATGCTAATTCACAAAGAAATAAGTGCTTGATACATTTTCTGTATATTTCTATGTGAAACAAAGGAGCAGTGAACACTGCAGTAAAGGTTTTCCTCTAATACATTAGGCAAGAACATGTTTGACATAATAAAACACAATTTTACCTCAGCCAAGAGCTGAGGGCTTCAAACTGCAGGTGTTGTCCATAGTAGGTTATCTCTGGGTCGGGGATGTGCTCTGAAATAAAGCCCCTCACTCAGTATAAGGTCGAGATGATGCTGTGGCATCATATTTAGATCATGGCTCGTAGGGAAATCTGGAGTGTACTTAGTCACCTATGGCATGACCTTATATTCCCACTCAATTTAGTAACAACAGTTGGTTTCTTATGGGACATGTGAGATTTAATTTATTAAGTTTCTAGGATAAGTGGATAGAAGTCAGAAAAGGCATGAGATGTCAGCAGATGAAAGGGAAATGCCCAGAGAGATGGAGCTCCCAGAGAAATGTAAGTCTTGTCTCCTTCTCAAATAGAGCATTAATGTAAATGCAGTTACTTATCAACAGAGATTTTTATTACATTGCCCTGAGTGATTTTTTTTCCTGAATTAAATTATCTGGTTATGATTTTTGACTTTTGCTTAGTTTTGAGCCCTTTTATTGAATAGCACAGTGTAATCTGTCAGAATACTAAAACTCTGATGTTCAGAGAATGACATTTCAGTCATCTGGGGAAAAAGAAAAGCCTCCATTTACATCCAGATGGTATATTCTATTCATCTGGCTGGCATGGGGGAATATTGATATATGTTTGAGCATGTAAGATCCTGGTAGGCAAATACCAGAGCAACTTTCCTCTGTATGTCTCAGAAAAAAAAAGTGCTGCCAGTGTATCACAGACGTACGTCCCTATGTCTTTTAATTCTGGAATGAATTCTGCTCTTGCTGTCCCTTCATCTCAGTTTAAGTTAGCACAAGATATGTTATAAGAACTTTGGGCTTGTTGAAAAGCTTCTGGCTTTTTGCATTGTGATCCAAAAGAGGGCTAAAAAAGGTGTTGGGTTTTTTCCCTAAGTGATCACTTGCATTAAGTAAACTAAGAAAGAGGTAAAATTAATGAAACATTGAAGGGGATTAACTTTGAAATGTCATCTAATTAAGATATCAATTTAAATAAATTACTTACTGCCCCTGTAACTAAATAATGGATGTGAAAAGCTGTTTATGTGAGAAACATCTGTGAAGTTTTCCTGGAAAAGTAATTCTGTGAAAATTCTGTATTTTTAATTCTTGTTCTTATAAATAATCAGACAGGCTATTCTCTTACCAATTTTATGTTTTGGTGAATCTGAACTTGATTGTCACGCAGGCTTCCTTATGAATCATTATTATCATAATTTCACATCACTCATTAAATGAAAGTTGTTTTTTCCCCTAAATCTCCTAACCTACTTCTATCATGCCAACAGGAGCATTCAGAAACTGGCACTAAGGTGCAGCTCTGATACAAGTTTTCTGTTTCCCTGTGACTCATTTGACATTAACATAATTATGCTACAGGAGTCAAAGTGATTTTCCAACTATGAGTAATGCACGGTACTAGACCGAATGTTTACAAGACACCGAGGCATATCAGCTAGCTGAAGTAACCAGCTGCTGATAACAGCTGAAGTAAGTTGGGGAATTAAAAAGTCTTATAATACAATTAGCCTACTTTGGCACTCGGTGTCGTGTACGGCTGTGAGGTAGGTCATGTGTTCTGCGAGGAAGGATCCAGAAGCAGGACTGTGCCGTAACGAGGAGAAGACTGAGCCCGTGGGTAGCTCACACAACAAGTCTTCATAGTTTTCTTCCCACTTGCATATTTATGGCAAAGTCGTGCTCAGATGGGAGCAGTGAACTTTTCAAGAAGCGGCTGTATTTGCCAGAGTTCATTTCAAAACACAAGTGACACACATCCTCTCAGCCAGGAAGGCAGGATCAAAATGAAACAACAACAAAAAAATGTGAGGTCATCTCACAAATGCTTTGAACCATGTGTAGGGGAATAACACAAAAGAAGAAAACTAATACAGGAAAGGCAAAATTGAGTGCCGTTACCACAATGAGGTATCTTTTGTCTGTAGTTAAAATAGCTATGCAGGCTAATGACAAAAGTACAGAGAAGCATTACAATGAATGTGTTCTGAATAAATAGTAGAAAAAGTAACCACAAAATGTATAAGCCATATGAAAAAAATATATAAAAATAAACAAAATCTTAGTGGTCATGACTTGTTTCAATTGTTCCCTGAATTTTTTAGAAATTATTGACTTCAGAGGATTTTCAAAATGCTTTGAGAAACAAGTTTTGGTTTTTTCTGACTTTGTGGGTTTGTTGTTGTTGTTTGTGTACAAATAGCTTTTTGAATGAAACTGGGGCACTTTGTAATTTTGTCAACTCTGGCTGGACAAGGCCTGATTCAGTGATGTGCTGAGCACTCAAGGACACTTAGTTTCTCTTAGCATTAGCTGTGAAGGTAGAAGTCTAATTTTGAAATAACAACTCAAAAGTACTGCAATGTACTAGAGCACTGGAATGGAAATTAACCAGTTAACAACTTCCCTATAAAATACCACAGTAATACAAGTGGGAAGTGGGGGGGGGTCAAATGCAGAAAACAGTGCTGATAGCAGAACTGTTAGCAGACAGCATGTATTACAGGAGAATATTCAAAGAATTCAGAAGAAAATTGCACGTCACACTGCCTTCTTTATTTCACAAGAAAATCTGCTGAGGCCAGACACTTGGCATGCTCATATTATCGTCACTGACTCTCAGAGCTGGATAGGGACCAGAACTGGTAAAAAAAATTGTTTGTGGCTGAGGAGGGCTAGAAGACGAAAGCTTTGCCACAGTACCTTGCATTGGCAACACTCCCCATTTGCCGGGAGAGTCAGGACTTGGAGGTTCTGCTATGGTTTTCCTGCTGCATGGCAGTGGACAAGTTCTAGATCTATTTCCTTCAGTTTGCCCACCTCTTACTTGCTAAGGGATGTAATGTACCTGTTTGGTGGAGACGGCTTTGCGTGCCAACTGCTACTACAATGACCAGCATAAATGTATTTAACATGTTAATACGCCAGCAGAACCCAAACCAAACATAAATAGAACAATTCAAGTCCTATCAACAGAAATAAATTCCCATAGCAAAACTTAGCAGCCTTAAATTTGATCTGATTTGCTATAAGCTCATCCAGGACTATAGTTTTGTAACTACAAATATCCTCCTCTGTAGCATGCTGTGCCGTTGGATTTACCTCTGTTTTCACTGCTTTTATTTATCAATATCCCTAACTACCAAAGCTCAACCCCCAGCTCAGGTTGTTAAAATGTACTCTAGTATTACCAGAGCAGTTTCCTATATTCAGGTGTTATTTCTTAGAGTGGCACATTAGAGGAGATGTTTGTGGAACAGTTCTCAGCTCCATACCTACCAGGAGTCCCCTAATAAAGCAGTCTTGAAAGCAATACCTCTGCAATACTCTGCATTTCTTTGTCTGGTTTCCCCACTTGGCTCTAGAGGAATTTTCTTATTATAATGATCTTCAGGGCAGCTGCACCCATGCCCCACCTTTTATTCTTCTTGGAGGAACTACCATTCATTTGTAACATTTATTTGGCATTCTACAGTGACATACAACCTGTGCAAATTCCAAGTATTTAACCTTTGTTCCTTGTCAGAGCTTTGCAAATTAACTTAAAATAGCAGAGTGAAATAGGCACCAAGGGGCATTTTCTGGAAGTAAATGATAAAATCTTGTAAGTACTGCTTGCCCTTACTGGTTGACTGGGTTTTGTTGTTGTTAGCTTGTTGTTCAGACTGAGCTCTCAAAAGAAAATTTTCACAATTATTGAGTATAGAAAATTGTTAAGGTTATAGAAAGCATATGAAAGTAAACAGATCTAGCCAGATTTAGCTTATTTTCTGGATTAAAGTAAAATTAACTGATATTCAATTTTTTTGAATTTTCAGAGCATATGCATCTTGTAACCAGGCCCAGTGTTCCTGTAATAAAAATAGCTGTCTTGGTGATAACTGATAATATGTTATTCTGAAGTAGCAGCAGAAAATGGATTTGGAAGTACATATCCATGCCAGCAGCAATGAAAAGAACTTCACGTATTTCCTTACCTGAAGGCGGCCCCAATGGCTTTGTCCTCCTGTGGCCTGGAGGGAGTAGCATGGGCTGCTGCTGTATCCCAGGATACAGGACAGACAGACAGGAGACCACAAGGAACCTCCTCTATGGCTGCCAAGGGATTTGGGAGTGTGGATGTTAGTGTCAAACCACTACCATGGTAAAGGTGAACAGACCTGCTAGGAACACGAACTCTGTTAGGAAATACTCAGGGAAACTCTCGTTTGGTGTTTGGGATGGTGTTGTTACCCCAGCATGCGCTTATGAGAGGGGCTGAGTTAGGGTGAGGGCAGACAGGCATGGAGTGACCTGCCCTTTCCTCTGTGTGGGCTGGCAAGGGCAGTGCAGGGAGGTTAAATGCCTCCATGGAGAGATTTCTTCTGCATGAAACTCCATGAAGTCAACAAATGCTGAGGATGAGACTTTATTTTGCTGAGGGGAAGCTCCTGCACCAGGGGACAGGCTGTCAGAAGACAGTTTTCCAAATTTTCCTTCTTTCAGTAGCCCTCTCTCTAAGGGTTTCTTCTATGAGGTGGTGTGTCAGGTCCTCATATGACTCAATACTTTTTAGAAATATTATCTATCATAATAGATATACTTGGAAGTATTAAATATATAAATATTTGTCTCAGTTAAAATATCTGTTAGATACAAATTTATTTTATAATTTCTTTCATAGAATGACTTCTCTTAAAAAGATGAAGCTAACAAGGCATTAATTTTAATGCTGAAAAACTAGACATTAGTTTTTGTGCTATATTAAAGTCCAGTCATGCTAGGACCTATGCATGTGCTTAAATTTAAGCATACAAGTAGTACTGGGCTCACTGTGGTTATGCACACAATTAAAATTAAACATGTGTGAAACACTTTCGGGTTAAGATTTACAAATTGTTTCACTTGTTTAGAGTAAAGAAAAAACCCAAACATACTAGTAACCACTCATTCACATAATAAAATTGCAGTGGTTTTCTGGGACTTGTTATGTTAAGGGACTTGCAGTCATTTGATAGACAAATCAGCTCATAAAGCAAATTTATACCCAGCTTAACAAAATGAAACATTCCAATGCTGTGATTGTATGCCTAGTTGCTGTATTTTCTAGAAGAAAAAAGAAATTCTTACTTTAACAGTATCAGCTGGCAGTAATATGGTTATTTTAGAATAAGCTGGCATGTTTCAAAGAAGAGATTAACTTTTTTTTAATGTGCACATTTCATTTTTTCCCTGTCAACACAAGTTTGATGTTTTCAGAAAAACTCAAAACTAAACAGTATAGTACAGTTTTACTTTGGGATAGAAATATGCTTTTTGTTTACAAGGTATACTGAACTTCGCTGAAACAGTTATAAAAATGTTAACATGATATCTCTATCAAATTAAAAGTTCAAATTAGATGGTTATGGAGTCACTGAGACTTTCTCCTGTCCAAACATTTCCACACTGTTTTATAAAAGAGAGCTGTCCCTGGTCATGGTGCACTTTGACCATCACAGGGGAAAACAAAGTCATTTCTCACACCTTGTTAATAATTGCTGTTCTTAACTGTATAATGTAAACTTACTGAAAAGGCTCAGGAGCCAATGGAGCTCCCATAAAACCTCAGCCACCCAAAATACAATCAGAGCAATACCTGACTTCTACGTTCCCTGCCTTACATGACTTGATTCTCATCAGGAAGAATTTAGCCCCTTGAAGTGGCTCCCAAATCAGCCACCAAGGTATGCAGGAAGTAGCTTGGCCTCCCCAGTGGGAGCTGGGGGACCGCTTGCACCTTGCTTTGTAGGGAGGCACCTCTGTCCTCTTGAGAGACAAGAGGTGCCTCCTTGCCTGTGCTCTGCCCTCTCCTTTTTACTTTAGCAAGGCGTCAGTCCTTTCTTGCAAATGCGGGTGGAAGGATGAGGTAGTGCTGCTGCCTTTAAGCATTCATTAAGGATATGTGAAAGACAGGTACAGTTTCACTGACTGTCTAACAAAGTTTAATTAATATTTGCATTGATTGGGAGGCTGCATGAGCTATCAGACTATAGATGGAGAGACAAGCATCCTCCATTCTCCTTGCTGGGGCCATGCAGAAAATAGAGAGAGGACGGTTGGTTTGGAAGAAGACTCTTCTTTCTGGTTCTTGCTCCCAGTGCTGCTCAAAGATTTTACACAAGTAGTTTTTAAGAGCAGAAATGGAGTCCTGTTCTTCATCCTTTAAAGCAACTGCCTGAAAAAGCATCTGGTCTTTGAAAAAAAGGTATGACTACCATGCAGACTCTCACTACCACTACATAGGATAGGCACAATCAGAAAATACATACCTTGGAGGAAGGAGGGAAAGATTTTGTATCAAAAACCCATTGGACATAGTCCCGAGGAAGGTCCCTAGCTGGGTAGCAGATGTAATTGAGCAGCCATGCAGAAATGAGATTTTGAGGTGCATAGGAACATGAGGGTTGCTCGTTGCAGCACATACAGGGTTTGGATGCCAGGGTGTTTTGCAGCTCTGGAAAAGGCTTTTGTCTAAAGGAGCTTGGTATTTGCTTGCTTTAGGTTACCACAGCTTGTGCACTCTGAAGCTCCCATTCTAATACATCACAGGAGAGTTTGAAAAGGAGGAGGATCCTGTGGTTGATGACTGTGGTTAAGGTTTTGCTTGCCATTTTTCTCTGTAACCACTCTCAAGAGAAACTCACAGAAGGGATATTTCCAGTGTAAAACAAACAAACTATAAATATTCCAGTATAGGGAAGGGATATGTACTGGGTGAACTTTGAGATATGATCCAAAAATATGTTGCTGACCTCCCACTTGACATGATCTGTTTCCCTATTAAACTGTAATATAATTAGGGTTTGCTCTAACCCTGACGCTGGTTTAATGCTTACATCGATGGAAATGCGGCCTCACAGACCACAATAAGAATAAGGTATATACATAAAGTCTAAAATCATCCATGCTGTAGCAGAAGAAAAGGATGGCCAAGGGAGAGCTCTTACCCCTCCTACCTTTCAAGGTGTTTAGATATCTTATCACATATGTGTAAATGGATGTTAGGCCAAAAGTCTTGAGTACTCAGACTCAAAGCTCAACTCTTCATTAGTGCAGCAGAACTGGAGTCAGAGAGTCCACACAGGGAAAGGAGAATTTCAGACAAAATAAACTGAAATTATGAGCTGAGGGCAAAGACTCTTGTATTGGCCAAAGAGGGAATTTGAAAAATAGGTGATGACTATGCTGGTAGGCAATCATGGTGCTAACAGTCACCATGATGATAATAGTTAGTGACTATCAGCTCATTTCATCTCATCTTCTGTGGCTGCTAAATTTCACTCAATAACCCTTCTGTTGAGCTCTGGGAGATAAGCAGCAGGTGCTGTGAGAGACGAGGACAGGTCTTGGCTAGGGTAATAGAAGAAGGGTGATCATAACCCCTCCAGGTTTTGTAAGCAGTCCATTTAGGGCAGGCACATTCAAAACTAAGTGAGGTTCAATGAACAGATTACGTCAGGAAACCAAAGGATGCTGAGGTTCCCCTGCTACACAGTTTACAGAAACGAGCTTAGAGATAAGGCTCATGGCTTTGTCCTAGCTATACCCTGTGGTAGGAACACACATGATGGGGGAGAAGCTCTATCAGTGTGCTGGCACTTCCTGAGGAGCAGGGATGTGGACAGGAATTCTGCTGTTACAAACCCTCTTGTAGAAGTATGTACAATAGGCATTTCAAAAAAAGCAAAAGAGTAGTGCTAAAATATGTATTCAAGTTGGTGATGAAACCTACAAGTGCATGGATATTTTAAGGATTCAGAGATGGAAAAATTAGTTTTATATTATACTATATTATATTATTAGACTATAATGTTATATTAAATAAAAATTATAGTAACCTGTAATAATTGTAAACCAAACCTCACACAACTTGACACAATTTAACGCCCTTACTCTGAGTTTAAGCAATCTTATCCTAACGCAGGTCTGATTTACAGCCTGACTTCAAGAGATTGTGCAGATCAGTAAGGAAATTGTTGAGAAGATCTTGGAGCCTAAACATCCACTCTTGTACAAAGCACAAATCATCTGTAAAGGAAGACTGGGTCAATTTAAATGTTGCCTGCTAGGTTACATATTCTCTCTGATTCATATTTTTACTTTGATCACAAAATAAATCATCGATAAAAATATCAAGCTAAACCATCCCAAGTCAAGTCTTTGGGGTGATGAAATCAAATCAGTTATGCCAATTTATATCTGTGGGAAATTCATGGCTTCTTTTGGGTATTCTGTCATATCTGTACTTTACTCCAGCCATGAAGCTTATGATTTATCTGACTGGTTAAAGTGGACGAGTATATAAATGGCACTAACAAGTACAGGCTCCCTAAAGCCAGGAAACAACACTGAGCCTAAACTACGGTTTCCAAATAAATTGCAGGACAGATCTGCAATTCCAGCTTGAGCAAAACTCCTTCTGAAGCACTGGGCACAGTTATAAATTCAAAATGGAGTGCCAGGCTGTGCTGGTGGCTGCACCACAATGTGGATGTCGTTTGGAAGTAGATTTAATTAATAATTTCACATTCTTTTCTGATACAATGTGAAACATCTTGACTTATGCAAGGGGAAGAAATACTTCTGCACCAGCAAGGAAACTCTTCCTCTACAGAATGTAAACAGACATCTTATTTCTCTTCAAAATGGGATGGTAAAGCATGTTTTACTTTGATCAGCTTTGATTTATGGGAAATAAAACCCAGGTAAATTTAAGTAGTATTGAACCACACTTTCCCTTTTTGGGAAATAATTTAGAATCTACAAAAATTCTAAACCTTTGGGTTTTTTTCAGGAAAATAATAGTAAATACTCTTCTTCAGAGGTCTATAATGAATTAATTGATGAGCCCATATATTTAAGGAAACTGCCAAAATAAGGTCCCTGACAAAAGACCACAATATTACACCTTGCTAGGTATTCTCATCCCAAATGAAGAAATACAATTCCATAGGTATAAGTTATGATATTTATAGAGGTTGTGTGAAATCTTCATTAGCAGCAAGTCTTAAGTTAGTCAAGGCTTTTGGAGCAGGGACTATTTAGATAGGTATTTAATTGCTGTGCTGAATCTGAGCTTCTATTTGACAGTGAAATATTGTCATAATTTTTGGAGGTCAATATAAAACTCTTGCATATAATAAAAACACACCCAGAATCCTTACTGGGTCTGCTAAATACTGCTGCAACACACATGCAGAATAGTAAGAACAGATAATAATGCATCAAGAGAGCATCCACAACAAAAAGCTCATTAGAGCGCTAATTAAAATTAGACATAAAAATAAAATGCAGCAGCTTTATCTATTATTTCCATTTTGGAATCTTGGCTACTTCACCCTAGAAGGTAAAATAGTATTTATTATCTGTTTCAGCAGACTAAGAAGCAGAACAAAAGAAAGATCATGAGGTTATCCATAATCACAAAGATGGTGAATAAGGAGCCCTCTCATTTCCCAACTCCCATTCCAGTGAGCAATACTATCCTCATCTGCCTCATTAATAATAATTTCAGTGTAGAAGGATTAAAGCCCAGCTCCACAGAAGGAGGCTGGACAGGGTGAAAATAAATTCCCCATCTCTCCCCCTTACTATCTAACTTGCAATACGGGGTTGAGTGTTGCTGTGATCAGGACATTCATGGCCCCAAACTTCCCATCTAAACTTGGACTAGGGGTTGTGCTGGATCTTTTAATAAAACCCCATCAGCAGGAACACTTAGTCTGGAGGGAAGGACCTGAGTTGGGTTCTCACCTCCGGCTGAGTGGGGTAAAACTCGTGCCTCCCCTTTCTGGGGAGAAATGATCTAACCACAGACAGATCATCTGTGCTGTTTGGGGAATCTTACTCTAGATGTCTCCCACTCAAGCTGTCCTATCCTGAAGTTATGAGCTGATTAGGCAGTAAACCAGATGGTGCCTGACTTTACAGCCCTGTGGTGAGGACATGCCCTCGACAAGGGGTGTCCTGCGGTCTGCTTTTCTCTCTCTGTGACCATTTTGCTTTGAAGAGTTACTGCACAGAAGAGGGACTCTACCCCACTGTGGGTATCAATCCCCCCTGGACTGACATCACTTGGGAATCCCAGGTGGGTGTAGGGACACCCTCCACTTCCCCCACTGCTGAGGTGGCCTTATCAACAGCCTCACATGCCCACAGAGCAATAAGAACTTGGGATCAGGGAGTGCTTTTATGACTGCAGTTAAGGCAGTCTAATTTTAAACTCACGTGCAGCTCTATTGGTTTCCTTTTATTTACACTTCATTCTCATTATCTGGGCAAGTTACTGTACAGTTAAAGCAAAAAAAAAATAAACCAAGGAAGATAAGAGGTTGAAAGTTATGATCATTTATGCACTCCTTTCATGGCAAGGCACATGTGAAGTAGGTGAGAGGACAAATGATAAGCACAGTGAAAGCTGCAGTGGCAGCTTTGGTTTTAAATCTTACCTGGATTGCAAATCTGTGCCATATATTGTTTTTATTTGAAATAGTATTTATGTAGAAATCATTAATAATTAGAAATGTGCATTTGTAATTATTATGACAAATTGTAATTTATGTGTTCGCCTGACAGATGAGAAGAGCTGTTTAAATTATCATTAATGATATTGAATTCCAGAGTATTCTTTATGTATGAACAGTTTCAAGGTCAATCAATAGGAACAACTACCTTTTGTAGGGGATATGTCTCTTTGTGTCTATGTATCTGTGTGTAGCAGCATGATTAATTCCATAGTGTATCCAAAATATATGTAACAGCACAGTAAAAAGAGATATTTTCTCTCATTCGCTTTCTCTCATTCTCAGTGTTCACCTGGAAGATTATGAGAATACAAACCATGTTGCATTAGTCCACCCAAGGGAAGCAGACACCTTCAACAAATAACTTCTCACATCTCTTTCAAGTTATTTCAAGAGGAGAGTTTTGTACATTGAGAACCAGTGTGACTAAATGCTGATTTTTCATAGACCCTGGGGGCTAAATTTATCTCTCAATGAAGTCAATGGGAATCTTTCCATTGACGTAAATAACAGTTGGATCAGATCTAAGTACTTTGATCGACGATCACTTTTTACATGTAAAGACATTGATGAAGTTCAGAATGAACCTGTAACTGATCTCAAACAAAATCTTGTATGCTTATACAAGGAAGAAAGAATGAGGAGGGGGAGATGCAGGGGAGGAGCTGCAAAGACAGAGCTTTTCTTGCCATCGAATAGATGGGACTATAAAGGCACCATAAAGGAGATACAACTTGCACTTGCCTGAGGAAAATTAATATGTCTATCATTTTGTATATTCAGTGCAATCAGTGGGTTTACCTGATTCAATCAAGTTTAAGATGTGATTCTTCCATATGTGGGATCTCTACTCCTTTTTGTTTACTATCTGGATGTATCCAAAGAGCTCAGAAATTTTAATTGCAGGTTATTGTGTTTGGCCAGCTTCTATGCTAGTGTACAAAGTCCATCTGATAAAAAAAACCTTAAAAGGCTTCAGCAAAAGGGAACTAAAGATACACCTGGCTGGGCCAGCATCAGGACTGTGTCTAAGCTAGAGAGAAGGGATGTTTCTATAATTTGCCCCTCCACCCCACACTCCCAAAGCACTGTGTATAATAATGACTGACAACCTTGTGGGACTTTAATTTAGTAAAGTTCCACTAAAATTCGTGGTAATTTTGGGCACTGGAATCTGGTCCTGAAATGTATATCTTGTTGCATCCAGAGGTAATTTTGTTATCAGTGCCTCTATCTTGTTAAGGGAGAAACTAAAAGTAAAATGACAGGAAGAAAAAGAGAAAATTAAAATGACTCATTTAAGTTTAGGAAGCTTCTGGGCAGGAGCAGAAGGACCAGCAGGAGAAAAATTGCTGGAAAAAGGAACAGAAAGGGGGATGATGAAATACAGGGATACAGGGAGGGAAAAGAGAGAAGTGAGAAGAGAAGAAATGGGGAAGTGGCAAAATAAAAGGAGAAGCTACTATTTTAAGGAAATGGGAAAGGTGGCTATTATTGAAGCAAAGCAAAGGAGACTACAGAATGGGATTTTAAAAAAGAGAGAATAAATTAATGGATTTAGAGGGACTGTGGTGAAAAAAGGCAGTAAGGAAAGAAAGGTAAGCTCAGGAGAGAAAAGCAAAGAGCAAATGAATTTCATCTTCAGTGTTAAAAACCAAAATAAGTTAAAATAATGCACTTATTTTCCCCCACAAGACATATACTCATCTGCTTGGGTGATATTAAATGTAGGACAGTAGCAGGGTTTTCCATACAGAATCTGGGAGAGTCTGTCCTCTAACCGTATGGCTTTTAAGTCACTTCCATTTTTGGACCTTTTATCCCCATAGTCATCCAACCTTTCCACAGTGAATTTTGTCCTCACTGTGGCATGTTTGAGTGGTTATTTTTTCACTTTTTGGAGAAACATGTGGAAGTAGCCCACAGATGCCCGAGGGATCCCTAGACAGCAGCTGGGAAACCCTTGGCTAGGTGGAGATGGCTGATGTTACTTCTACTTCAGATTGCTCCTGTAGTTCAAGCAGTAGCAACCTACACCTTGGAAAAACTAGTCCCAAGTTTCAACTCTGGTGGTAGTCCAGTCAGATGGGAAAATTATCTCAAAATTATTGTATGTTTTGGGGAACAGGGGAGTGTTACCACATAGAATCAGAACTGAATGTACCACATAGCAAAAATTGTCATGATGGTTAATTCCCATCATAGAAATAGAGAATATTTTTTAAGGCAGTCAGAAAATCTGATTCTGTGCTAATTTTGTCACACAATAAGTCTGCATTTTAGAAAACTCTTTCTTTTATATGTGTTGAACAGGGAAAAATTTGACCTGTCAGAATTACAGTAATTTCAAAACTTAATTTAAATCACAAAATGCGCATAGAGGCAGGTTATCACAACAAATTTCATTCATTTACATCTTGCTATATTTTCACCAGACCAAATTGGTCTAATGGAACTGTATGACCATAAACCAACATAAGATCTGGAGGAGACAGGGGGTTTTAATTGTGTTACTCTGACTGACGTCCTGCAGTGGCATAAATGTTAAGACAGAAGAAAGTTACTGCTGTAAGGATGGGAGTCTGTTCCTCTCTATAATGATGTCTATAGCTCTTTTTAGCAACTGGATAGCCATGTTTTAGTTTTAATCAAATATCCACAGCGTATGAAGTAGCATCAAGGGATGTGGAGGCAGGATTCGGTCAGGAAGAGGGAAAGGAAAGAATTGTTTTCTCTACACTGAAACTCCTGGAGGGCTACAAGGACCACACCATGGGGTGGTATTCAACCTAATTTCTCTTCAGAGAGAGAAGAACCAAATACATGCCAGTCTGGGTGATAAGCTGCTCTACCTGGCTTAAGGGAAAGCAGAAATTATGCACATGAATGTTACCTCTGCTAAAAGAATGCTGTCCCCTGCAGTTTGTGATGAAAGAGAGAAATGATTTGGAAAAGGACCGGTGAATATTCACAGGGAGGCAAATTAAAGATATTTTATGAGATGGAAAATTAAACTGGCAAGAACATCAGAGCATCTGGTTGTTGTACTGGATTTTACTTTAACTTCCTGATAGTCTTAATTATAATTATTTTTTGTTTGTTTTAACTGGAGTGTGATCCTGTGCCTGTACTGAGATCAATTTAGCTTTGGTTTTAAAGGGAAGCAGAATCAAACCTGTATGACACACTGAAGCTAGGTTTATTTTTCATTGTGGTTTCATTTTCTTTTTTCACTGAAGAATTTCAAGCCAGGACATGTTTCAGTGGCCTAATCTCAAATGCGCACAGGAACAGTTTCTATGTTTGCTTTGTAGGGAGGAGCTGGCTCACTTCGGGAGAAGTTCAACAATGAACACAACTGGTTTGCTGTCAGTTTTTAGTACTGGCTGCAGCTCATGGGCAATAATGGTACCAGCAGTGGTGAAGCAGCATTGTGTAGCAAACACATAGATGTCAATGACCCTCAGCAACAGGACAACAACACTTGGATTTCCAAGGTACTTCTCCCCACACTGAAGGGGGGAGATGCTTTTTAACCCCCTTCATTACTCCGCAACATTGCTCTGCTTAGTTGTGAATACTCTAAATAAATTCGCACTACAGCTAGCTAAATAAGGACAGACAGTTGCTAAATCTCTGTCATAATTACGGAAGGCACCTGTTCATGGTCACTAAACCCGATGTTGCTGACATGTTTCCACAATAACTTCATGCTCAAAATTTTCCAACCAACTATCTTTCGGGAAGAAATTTTCCACATTTGGCCTCTGCTTGAGAGGAAATATTTTTTTTTCTTCTGGGCTTGAGAAAAATGATGCCAGCTGTTCTTGAGCACAGCATGAATTATAAAATTATGCCTCTGAAGTAGAAAGCACTTCCCAGGCTGCACCAAGCTGAAATATAAAGCTTGCTCTAGACCCTTCTGAAGAGCAAAGTTTTTGCTTGGCATTACACTTGATGTTGATTTACGTAGGTTAATAAAGATAAGGCAATAAATAGTTTTGAAATAGCTGAGAATGATTTATCTATAGGTGAGTGAAAAGGGAAAGCTTGCAACTTGTGTGAGCTGTAAATGGAGAGCTGCCAGGTAGGTCAGAGGAGTTCACTCCTGCCCTCACTTTGTGCACTTCATTGTTTGAGGAGAACAGGGTGCGACTGCACCTTCCACAGGAGGGAAGCCAACGTCACTACTCCACGCTCCTTCCCCTCTCTACCAGATTATTATTTTTCTTTCAAAAGCAGGCAATTAAATGTAAGAAAGGAGTGTTAAGTTTGCCAAGTTGAGCATGCTGGCACTGGGACATTTAAAAAGCTTAGTTTACTACTCCTGTCTGTGTGGCCAGTATATACTTCTCTCTATATATATACATCCAGGCAACCACATGGACACTGAGGGGAGATACAGAGAGACTTTCAAACTAGTATTAGAAATCTATATCCTTGAGAAAATGCTCAAAGTAATTAAAATGCCCACTTGAGACATATTACCTATTGTGAAAATTATAATTGAACATTATAAAATTAATTAACAGGTTGAAGCACTTGATTGGTATATGCATTTTCTATATGAAGGTATACATTTTATATTGGTTTGGTTAGAATATCCTCAAGCATGTAATGTCCTGGTCTTTCCATGCCAACTACAGAGACTTGAAGACTGTCCCAATAACAAGTTTGTACATATTATATATGGAATATTATTGTACTGAATAACCCCATGCATCTGTCTTTGCAAGCTTTCTGTGTCTCTACTGCATAATTTTTTTTGACACATCTTATTTTCTATCAATTTGGGGGCTGTTTAACAAATCAGGAAAAATAAAAAGAATTAAACAAAACCCCCCTCACTGCAACCACAACTATATTTCTTTCTCTTCTATAGGAACTCCTTGTTTTTTTCATGAAATCATAAGGAAATTGTGTGCTGCTGTGTTTTAAGAAAAGTTTTTAAAAACCCCCAACAAAACAAACAAAACCCCCAAATCGTATTATTTTTAGCTTTCTCTAATTTCATTAAACGGTTCTTTCCTCCTCAGGGTAAAAACCGAAGCCTCCTTCTGCATGTGAAATGAACTTCTAGCTGTCATGTCAAGTAGCACGGAGAGGTGGGGGGAAGGATGGTAAGAAGGGAGGGGAGGTTAAGCAGCTTTTTCTTGTAGAATACTATCACATTTTTCAGTCCTTTCGAAACCTACACAATCGCCCCTTCTTTTTCTCTTCCTTTTTTATTTTTCTTTTTTCTTTTTTTTCTTTTTGTCATGACAGGGACTTTGATTTATTCTCAGAAGCAAAACAAAACGGCCCGGAGAAAGAAACTCCCTGAGCCTTTTTTTTAAAAAAAAAAAAAGGAAAAAAAAAAAAGGGAGAAAAGTGGGGGGCGGCGAAGATGGAAGGAGAACGGGGTCTCTGCGGGTGCCGACGGATGCTCCTCGCTGGGAGAGCTGCGGTGCCGCCCGGCAGGGCTGAGCGCGGCGGTGCCGCTCCGTGCCGAGCCTTGCCGTGCCGTGCCGACGGGGAAGCCTTGCATCACCGCCACGGGCTCCGCTTCCCTCCTCCCTCTCTTTCGGGGAGGCTATTAATAGCATGACATCAGCCAGGGACTCGCCGCCAGAGTAAATACCAGCGCTGCCCGCTCGGCTATATAAGGGGGGTGATGCAACCGAGGCGAGCGGCAGAGGAGCGGGCGGCGGGGAGCGCTGCTCTGCCGGAGGAGCGGGCACAGCCGCCGGGACCGCAGCGCGGCGGGCTGGGCGCGGAGCCCCTTCCCTCCGGCCGGGAGAGCGGCAGGAAGGTAGGTGGAAGCGGGAAGGGAGCGGCCGGGACTGCCCGTGCCGGCGGGACGAGGGGCTGGGAGCCGTGGGAGGGAGGTTGTCCCGCCGCGGAGCGATGCCCGCCGGGGGTCCAAGGGCCGCCGCCGCTGCCCGGAGAAGTTTCGGCGCCCCGGGCGAAGTCGGGCTTGGCGGTGCCGCGGCCGGCCGGGGTCCCTGGGACAGCCCTGGGGCAGCCGATGCCCCGCCGGAGTGCCCGGCTCGCCCGGCGGCGGCGGCGGCTGCGTCCCGGCGCTCACATCTGGGGAACCCCCTGCCCAGCTGCCGCCAGATGTGAGCGCCGCTCGGAGCCAGCCGAGCCCCGGCTCATCCCGCGCCGGCAGCACCGCTCGGCTCCGCGCGGTGGCGGAATCGGAGGAGGGAGGCAGGGAGGGACGGCCCCGGGACCCACCGGGACCGGGACCGGGATCGGGATCGGCGGGATGCCGGAGAGCTGGAGGCAGCCGGCGGCGGCACCGCGGGGACAGGGACCGGGCAGCTGGAGCGGGACAGCCCAGGCGATCAGAACCCCCGCACTGCCTCGCGTGGGTTTGTCTCTGATATTCACCTAAACCGAGGGGGAACTCCCGGTGCGAGCTGGGAACATTCACTTTTCTTTCTGTCCCGGTCTTGAGGTGAAGTAGATCAGTTGCTGAACTGTTGCCTAACCAAATCAGGCGTGACACAACAGCAAACTTGTTTCAGAGAACAGGTTTCCTCTTGGAAATCAATTTCCTCTTCATAACAGCATTCGAGGAGCTGGAAGGCAGCAGCAAATGGTTCGGGAGTGATGTGGGATGTCAGAAAGCTTAAGGTCAGCTAGCGTGCACAGAGGTTGTGAACTGTAATTGCTCTTAATGCTGTTTAAGATTAACCTCAGTGGTTATCAGGGTTTATTGCATCAGCACCAGAGGAAAAGGAATTCATATGAAGAAATAAAACCAAGAGTCACAGCTAGCCATCTGCAGTTAAGCAAAAAAATGAAAGACTGAAAGTAGTGACTTTTACTATTAATATTAAACAAGAATGCCCTTAAATAATAGAAATGCACAGCTAGGAAGTATGTCCCAATTTTAAAATATTGGCAGATGAGATGCAAAAGCTTGCTGTAGACGGAAAGAATCATCAGCAAAAGAACAAACAAGAAACAGGGGGAGAATGAATGAATAGAGTTCTTTGAATCTACCTGAATTGGGAGGGTACCATGAATAGCAAAACTGTTCTCTATGGAGAATTCCAAAACTAAGGAATTAATCCCAGGCATTAACCCACCCTGGGAACAAGCTGTGCCATTGCATTGTAGGTCTGTAAAACCTTCAGCATCTTCAATGTCAGTAACTTCAGGAGAACTCACAGCAGCCTGGAGCACAGGTCCATGTGCATGGTCTAACAAAGTAAACAGAGATCGTATCAGAAAGGCCACAATGTAATCACTGTAAACCTTGATATTCTTATTCCTACTGTTTCCTCAGCCCTTACAAACCCAGAGAAAATGAGACAGTGCTCTCAATGGCTTACAGACAGAGGTAAAATTTGCACAAAAATTGGGAAAGAAAAGGGCAACTTGTTGCATTTTTTACAATGGCAAAATCTAATTTTCCTTCTTGTGAAACATTCCTAAAAGCAGCTTTGTTCCTCAGAAGGTTGAAAATATCTACCCTGTTGTTATTCAAAGGAATCTATTCAGTTTACTGAGGAGCTTTGACAGAAGGCTGACTATTTCTGTTATTTGTATCGTGGTGGTTCCTAACAATCCCAGTGGTAGACTGAAAGCCTACTCTACCAAGACCTGGCCCAAGAGAGAGCCCCAGGAAAGCAAACCACTAGCAAAGAGCTCTGCAAAATGGGACTCAGCAGAAATCCTTTCACCAGCCTCAGCCCCCGGGTAGGCCTCCACTTCCCTAAAGTCAAAGCAATTAGAGGTGCCTTTCAGGATGTTTGGGAGGTCAGTGAGCTGTTCCGGCAGGAGGAGCAGCAAGTTTCTACAGTCAAGGACACTTTCTCCTCCTCTGGTCACCCTACTGCCCCTCTTTTTGACACTGGTAACACACAGATGACAGGACCTGAAACCACTATATCAGGCTTTTGTCAGTGCTCATGGGACACTTAGCATAACTAGTAGAAATCCACGATTAACACAATTTCTCAGGCAGAAACATTCTTAGTTTCCTCTGGTGCCACTGCTGGCCTTAATTAAAAGTTCATCTAAACTGTATAATAATTTAATAAACCACCAGAGCTCAAAAATTATTAGCCTAACTAATTATTTTGTAGGCTGGAGAAACAGTTTTACTGTTAATTTAAGACTCCTGGTTGGATTGAATTATACAGAATTAACTTTGTTGAGTGAGGCCATCACTGGCATCCAAGGAGACTGATTCAGTGAAAATAGCTGAAATTTCTGCTAGCAGTGAGGGTTCAGTGTCATCCAGAATTAGCCTGTTTAAATTAGTGAATGGTTGAATGGTGAATGGTAAGTAATATTGGGAGGTCTTCGGCTGGAAATTATAGGGCCATTTCTGGCTTGTTGGAAAAGAGAAGCTGCTAGCCTTCTGAGATTATAAGATTAAAATGTATCACTACTTTAAATGTGACTCATGAGCAGGGGCTTTCTGAAGAGAATTACATAAATTTCCTGAGGTATTTCTGAATAACTTTTTTTTTCCAAATAATTTCCCCATCTTTAATAACCATGGGTGAAATCCTGACTTCACTGAAATCAAAAGGACTTTTTGTGTTGACCTCAATGGAGCCAGGATTTCACCCCCAGACCCTGGGAAATGTTGAGCTTTTCTGTCGTTGACTGGGTGAGGAAGAAGTGAGGAAGACTCACTTCTTGGCATGGACATGGACACTTCTCACTGGACTTCGCATTTTCTACCTACTGGCAATTCACTGTCCTCACATTTTTATATTTACCTCACTTAGCGATGAACCAGATTCTATTCTCATTTGCACCAGTGTGGATTTACAGTGTATTTTTAGATATCTCTGAGCAAAATCTATCTTCTTGTCAAGGCACATGACCCCAAACAATTCTTGCTGTGTTGCAGAAGTAACATACGGGGAACTGTGCAATTCTGGGTTGACCATGTGGAAATTTAGCTTAGCCACACTGCTACCTCGAGGCAACTGTTTTGCTTACCTGCACTAAGTTAATTACAATTGACTTTGCCGTAATTATTGTAGTTCTAAATCAGAGTAGATAACACGTACTGTAATTATCCATACAGCTATTAAAATAAAAGACTAAAAAAAAAAACCTAAACCAAAACCTACACACCAAAGAAAGCTGGAAAACCAACATACTACAGTCCAATTTAACACAAATAGCTTTATGAACAAGCAAAGTATTACAATCTGTTTTCCCATGGGTTTGCAGTTTTTGTCCCTTGAACCCCCCATAAAAGGTCCTCCAGGTCTTCCAGACCTCTTGTCTCACCTCTGCTGGGTGAGAGATGGATTTTTGACACGCAGAAATGTGCACATCAGCTAGCCCACTGTGTCTGAATGACTGACTGCTGAGTTTTGCCTCTCTCTCCCTCAGTGGGGCCACCAATTTTCACAAGGCATGTAGGGTACTGCTCTCCCTCCAAAACTGGCTAAAAATTTAATAAGAATGACTAAGAAGAGAAAAGTAGAAAGCATTGTTGGTAAGTTTGTTTCTTAGGAAACCTACTAGAAATGAGGTTTCTCCATGGGTTTACATTTGCATAATTCCCCTGAAGTCTCTTCAATCACACTGTTTTATATCAGCAAAAGATCCAGCCATAAATATTTAAGAATTTCAAGCCTCTCATAGAGGGCACATGAGGACAGTTTCGAATTTTACAAGAGTGAAGGAATGAAACAAACAGCTTCGCATTTTTCATGAGTCAATCCCTCCAACTCAGCCTGTGCTTTGGAGCTCCAGAGCATGTATAGCCTTTAACCTCAGTGCAAACTCTTATCATTAACCACTTTTTCAGGACTTTATAAGCAGATCTACAAGTGTGTGAAAAATTGAGTGTGATAATTTTGTGACAGATCCTCTTGTGGTTAGCAAACTTCAGCTTCTAGTAGAACTCGAGTTTTACCTAAATGTAGCAGAGATCAAGGTACGCTCTGTCCATTTGAAGCTGAAATTTGTGTTGCTATAGCTCTAATAGTGAAGATACTCTTACTCTCCTTCTGTGTTTAAATAATAATACTGCTTATTTGCGTTTTGATATTTGTTCTTGTTTTCTTTCTCTTCCCATTCACTCAATTATCATTTGCCACACATTGCCAGTTTGTAACTTAACAGTATACATACTTAAACAAATTTTTTTAATAATAAGTTTCAGAAGGACCTAGAAATTGTGTCATGTGTTGGTACTATTCTTACTTTTAAATACTAACTTTGACTTAACCTGAAGTTTTTACGAGTGACGAAATTTTTAACTGCTTGTCTATAGTGAGAGATTGGGGTGGATGGGAAATAGGGACTGAAGCAATGTATGAACTCCAGTATTATTCACAGTATGAAACATACCTCTAAGAGATATTATTTGCCTTTCTAAAGTTGTTGAAATACTATTATTATTATCTCTTTTTATCTTTCAGCAAAATGATGGTCCAACACTCAGGCCAGGTATCTGCATTAGAAGTCAGCGCCTCCGCAATTGTTCCCACTTTGTCCCCTGCAGGCTCACTGGGGTTTGATGATTTCACAAATTTAACCCCACTGGTGAAAGAGGAATTGAGGTTTGCCATTCAGAATAAGCGTCAGTTCCACAGGATGTCTTCTACACTGGACACGGTGACGGTTTCTGAAAGGCCAGTTGAAACAGCAATGATGAAAACAGAGGTATGGCTCTTTAAATAGAATTCCAGTATGAATGACCAATTCTCCAATAAAGTTACCACAAGACTAGTAATTATATCAACTATAGACAATCCTCTCTACCATACTTGATTCTTTCAAGTGTGCTGCTTGGCTTTCTCTTTAGTACTTCGGGAAAAACCTCTTGTATTTTACATAATTGGATATTTCATTTTTGATTACTGTCTAAGGACAATGTTTCACATTGATTAGAACAAGTGCTAGTCTGGGTTCCCTGCCTATTTGTGGCTGAATTTGAAATGAATCACTGTTGAAGTTCTGTTTCACTGAGGTCAGTCCAGCAGGGCCCATGGGGACTAGACTAAGAAAGACACAGCCATGTTATATCCACTCCAGGTTTTTACTTTAAGATATTACTGTCATGAAAAACATGTCTCTTTAAAAGTGGACAAATAGCTTAAGTTAGGGAAACAGCTACATCTTGGTCTGAGCCTGCACAGGAAACAAAACAAAGCTTGAAGAACTGTGTCAATATCTCCCTTTTGGTGCTGCCTTTAGTTCACTCACTCTAACTGGCTCATTCATGACATCCTCTGCTCTACCTCCTATGCCCCTTGTTCCTTTTCCTCTCCTGGAGGTGTGGGAGTCAGTCTGGGGAGATATTCAACAAGTTTTTTGAGTTCCATTTCTTTAAAATGAGATGTCACATGGATTACATACATCCACATCCCAGTCAGGTTTTTATTGACAATTCTAATGAAATTACTGCTCTTATACTCTATGGTAAACAAGGTCAGAAACACGTTTTTGTGTAACTCCTAATGTGAGCACTGACAACACTATCCACATTGATTTTAAAAATGCAGAAGTTATCAAAATACAGGTCTCATATTTACAACATCTTATGGATCGTGTGTATCTGTTTTTTGTGGTACAGTTTTCTCCTGAAGAGGATGAAAGGAAAAAGCGAAGAAGGGAAAGGAACAAAATTGCTGCGGCAAAGTGCCGAAACAAAAAGAAGGAAAAAACAGAATGTTTGCAAAAAGTAAGTGACTGGCTAGAATTGCTCTTAATCTGTCATTATGCCAGGATCCAAACAGACAGCATGAGGTACCATCACAGTAGGAAGCACAGAAGGATGTCACCCAGAATTCTGTACACCCTTCAAAACATTAGTTATAAAAAAATGAACATGTTAAAACAGAACCTGGTTCAAACTGGAATAAGGTGAAAGCATGGTAGGAGTGAAAAGAGATGACTGTTTCAAGTGACTGATCTTGTCTATGGGGATAATATTAATTTGAAAGTGTACACTGAATAGAAGAAGAAGGAAAACCTCATTTCATATAATATTCCTCACGAAGAGCCTGAAAACCCCAACAAGTAATTTCAGACTTCTTTATGAAATGACTGGTGTGGTAGCTGACCCCTGAGTTCGCTGTCCTAGAACCCAAATCATGAGATACAACTTTCTTACAGCAGCATTAGATCAGTATCTGGGTATACAGGCCTCTATATTCCTATATCTAGGGGTAGGGGGAAAAAAAGGTATGTTCTTACTTTCTTAGCTTAACATGGGTTTAACAGATATGTGACAAGATATTCCAGGGAGTTAAGAAACAGTGTAAATAGTTTTGGGTCAATTTTTGACCCAAAAAGCTCAGAATAATTTTGGAAAGCTCAGAAAAAATGCTTTGGGTATCTGTCACTGTAAGTGAAGTCTGAATCTGGCTTTTCAACTTCCATTACACTTCTCTAAAAGCCAAAGAAGGTAACTGTCAATTTTAGACTATTACTGACTGGGGAATGTGTAGTTTCATCATTACAGCACAGTAAGAACATATGATTTCTTTCTCTGCTAGCCAGGTGTTTTCCCACCAATAAAAGACCACAGCTATTGGATAAATATTGTGACTAACTATTTGAACTACTCAGTGTAATAGTTGTGTCTGTCCTTTGTGACTAGGAATCAGAAAAGCTGGAAACTATCAATGCGGAATTAAAAGCCCAGATTGAAGAGCTAAAGAATGAGAAGCAGCATTTGATATACATGCTAAATCTTCACAGGCCTACTTGTATAGTTCGTGCACAAAACGGAAGGACACCTGAAGATGAAAGAAATCTTTTTATTCAACAGATCAAAGAAGGCACATTGCAAGGTTAAGTGATATGGCAAACATGGAAATATTTATAGCGTTTTTATCAACTACCAGAAGCAGTGGAGGATCTGACATAATGTGTAGGATTCTATTAGTCAAGAGCCTTTAGGAAGGGCAGATTGCTTTAAGTGGAAAGAATCATTTTGGCTTGACAGCGATTCTTCCCCTTGGAAGATCTGGTCTCAATCAAATTGAAGAGTCTTCTGCCTCAAATATAGGTTTGGCACTTGTCATACTTGCTGTTCCTAGGAGCTACAGACAACAGCTTCCGAAGTTTAAGCTCTCTGCTAGTATACAGTATCTGCACTCACGATGTTTGTGCTAGAACACTATGACTTCCAGTGATGCACATGGTACAGACAGCTGTGCTGGATGGACACTACTTCTCCTTGTTGCTGATAGGGAAAGAAGACTGTGTATTTTTGAAGTTTCCAGGAGACTGGTTTCTGGCAGGATGTACTGATGCATAATTTTGCATTCTAACCTAACACACACAGACACACACACACAAACCCCCTTTAAGTTCCCACTAAGCTTTGTCATTTTTTTCACAACACTCATGTGGGTTTTTTCTATGACTCATCTCAGTGACTGAATTTGAAGAGCCTAGTAGGTGTGGCAAAGAAATGTTTATTGCTAAACATCCGTGTGGCTTAGCTTGTATTTTGTGAGTTATCACCCTGCCTTCTACCCTTTGGGGACTAAAATTTTTCCTTGGGTTGCTGAAAAGCGACTTGCACCACCACTTAGTGACACTGAAAATTCACCACTTAGTGACACTGGAAAGAGAAAACTAACTCAGGAGGGGTATTGATAGAAGTTTTGCACAAGTAAAGAACTGCAGGACTGAATCCCAGGCTCATGAACTTTAAAAAGGGTGTTTTTATAAAAAAAGTTCATCTAGGATCTAATCCTAAAGCCTTAATTCATACTATTAACCCGCACTCACAGAGGAGGTTCCATGGATTTTGGTGGGTCTGCTTAAGCAGATAGCTCTTAGAGGCATAAGAGCTTGACAAAGCTTTTTCCATCCTGGTCAGGATTACTTCCTTTTGCCAGGTGATGCAGAGGGAAAATTTATGATTGCAGCTACTTTTGTTTTACATTTGAGTGGCAACTACAGTCAATCAAAAATGTTACTTAGAACCTAAAGGAAGCAAGAGTTTTGATGTAGTGAATAATTGTTTTTATTTTTTATTGAATACTAACCTTGGATGTTTTTGGACTGGTAGAAGAGCTGCTGGTCAAAACAGTTGGAGCTATGAGTGTTTCAATTCTGATGTTTCTGTGAAATTCTCAGATTGTTTATTTCTATAAAATATATCCTTAAAACTTTTTGTAAAAGAAAATATTATCATTATTTATCACTAATATCATAATGAGTAGAGTTAATAAATACTGCGAGCAAGAGAAAACTGAAAACACAAGTGTTGCGCTGTCTTTTTACTTTTATCTCTTGGTGTTTAATATTATATATTCCTAAACTTCACCAGTTGTATTTGAGACACAACTATTGAAAACACTTATCCTTCATCTTTTCTGAAGATGAGGCACTGAATATCTTGAATGATTGGGTGCAGATATTATACCTTCCAAAATTCTGTATCTCCATCAGTGGTGTCCAACCATTCGGTGTCACAATTTGAAGAAAGCAGAATGCAAATGGAGCTTACTGTACATAATATTTTACACCAGTTACGCAGTGTTGAAATTGTGTGTTTGGTTTTAAGGCTAAACTTAAAGATACCTCAGCCATAAGCTTCTTACCCTGCAAGTCCCGCATGAGTCTATCACATGTTGTACCTGATCCTTATATGATCGTTATATTCTGCAACAGAACTTCTCAGTACCTCTTCCTAAGGTCTGGATATATTGTAATGTCCTATATCATATTTTAAAGATATGTACTTCATGTATCTGAAAAGTGAATGTATTACAAAGATAACGTGCTAGGTCCAATTCTGTCCTAAGAATCCGCTCTCTTTCTGTGTATTGGAAGGAGGTTCCATTGACTTCAATGAGAGTTTTATTCACATCCTATAGGCAGAGCTTGGAGCCTGTGTGGTAACTTCTCTGGCTTAAAGGGCAAGTTTTATGTGTAATTGGGCCAGCGGTTTACCAGACAACAAATGTACACGAAGTGTGTTACAATAAACTTGCCAAACAATGTTCATTGTTATTTGACTTCTGTAATGCAGAAATACAAAACCAGGGCATCATCCCGCTATCGTACACCTTGGCTTTGCCTTTTGTGCATCAAATACCAGCAGGCAAAACTGCCTCATAATCGGTTATGAAGTTTTACCACAGAGACTAGGGTAAAGGGGCAGAATCCACGTGTCTCCTTTAGGGAATTTGTATGGTTGCTTTCAACCATATCACTGGTGACGCAGGCGTCATGCTTTGGTTGCTTGATCTTATTTACTCAGCATGCCAAATGTTAATATGGTACCACTACTATTGTCAGAAGATAATCTATTTTTATTTCTTTATATGTGCAGTTGTAGCCGCTTTGTATTGCTTTTGTATGTGTGTGTGTGTGTGCGTGCTCCTGCACGCTGCTCTGGAAATGATGGTACTCAAGGTCACTTGACTGTGCCCAGGAAAAGAGTGTTTGAAGAGCTAGACAGGAATGGTATGTTGCATGAGTTTTCTTAGAGTGTACTTTATTCAGGAGAACCCTCAAAATGCATTAAAAGCAGTTTGTTTTCTATTCTCAAGTTTGTTTTGATACTTTAATAAAAAAGAATTAATATATATCTATTCACGTGTCATTTAATTCATTCTAAGTTTCAAGGTCCAGGAGCAACTTCATTTTCTTAAAACACCACCAAGATTTTAAAAGGCAAACACATTTTATATATTTGCAACAATAAGTGTTTTGTAAAGTGAAACTGGCACTGTTTTCTGCTTGTCAAGGTATAAACAAAATTTTGTTATTACAAGGCTCATCAAGAATTCTAGACTAATTCCTTATTTGTGGCCTAGGGCTTAGGTTAAAAGACTGGAAATTAGAACTCCTAAACCTTTCCTAGCCTTGCAACTGACCAGCTGATAGCTATTTCAACTTTCTGATTACCTAATGAGTTTAATGCTTTTGCTGCTTTGAAGCTTTAATATTTATAGATTGCTTTCTCTGGTTACATGGAAGATACTAAAGAAGTGTGGCAAGATTAGGGCTTCATTTTTTTTTCTCTGTGTGTTGGTGTGTGTGGGGAGAAACATGAGGAAATATGAACAAAATGTTCTTTCCTGCTTTTCCAAAACTAAGTATCTACACACCCAGACAGAAGTCCCTGTGTTTTGACAGCCGGTGATGTGGGCAAAAACTTTTGGCTTCAGTCCGTTGCAAGCAGTCATAACTTGTAATACAGAGGCCAGATAGAAGGCCAGGAGCTCCAGGGACCAGGAAATCCATGGCACTATTGCAAAATCCAGTTACAAATACCATCTGGATGGAGGATCTAGGCTACTAGGAGCTTGGCAATGCTGAGTACTTACTTTCCTTATTGGTACATCCATTTACAGATGTGCAGTCCCCACTCATGTGTTCACCCTTTCATGCATTCTCCTATAGCTGCTATCAAGTTTTGCTTTTGAATACCCACTTCCCTTCTAAATTGGTAAATTTAAAAATCATCCACCTGGTCTGTTTTAGAAAATCTTATCAACAAAATTAGGGCTATGAATTCCTGAACTGGTAGTTATAAAATTTTTCTTAAATGGTATGAGTTGAAACCATGAAATCACCACTGGTCTCCATGACATATTCCTAATAGCATAATTGGTGTTCCTTGAGCAAAAGAACACATCATGTCTTCTCTTTCAGTCTTGTTCTAGATGCTAAAGCTGGATGTGTACAGGCCCATGAGGACCTTAAAATGTGTTGGACTTTACCCTGTACACTGATAAGGAGCACATTCTACTTTTTCCTAGCTCTTCCCCTGATGTAAATAAGTAAATAGCAATATTGAAGATTGATAGAGACAATGATTTATATATACTAGGCTGAAAATGTTTAATGAAACTGAATGGCAACAAATTTAAATTTACAGTAACTTTTCTACCTGGGGCCATTAGAATTTGAAGGTATTGATTAAAAGGGTGGTTTTAAAAATCACTGTTTTCTAGTTTTGCAAAAGAAACTGGATAATTTATGGATAATGATAATGTAAGAGTAAAATTGTTCATTAGTAGCAAAAAGAGTTTTGAAAACAAAATCCACTTCAACTTAAAAAGTTCTCAAATCCAGAATGATGACTGTATCACGCATCCATTTTCCTTGGTGGTTTTGGTTTCCCTGCCTCCTCCCTTTCAGCAGAGTACCGGTCTATGGACAAGTCTCATTATTTCCATTGCCATATTTCCGCGTTTGCCCAGTGCCCCCAACTGGAGACCGTGAGAATCACCCCGGGATTAAAATGGGCAATAATATTAATTTATGTAATTACTTAGTAACATTCTTCATTAGTTTGTAATGACACCAATATAGTAGTTTCATTTCTATAGTAGATTCCATTCCTTTTTAAATGTAGTTAAGATAATGAGTGACAATATTTTTTAAAAATCCTGTTATTTAAAATTCATTTCCTTAATGGACACTCTGAGTCAGAACTGCTGACTCTAGGGATAAAAATAGTTATTTGCTAATTTTCAGTGCTATTAGATCTTCAAAACCATCAGTTAAAAAGAAAACACACTGGAATCTATTCTTGAGACAGTAGTAGTTCTGGCTGCATATCTTTACTACTGCTGACAGGGATGCATGAAACAAACAAAAAAACCCCAACTTAATGATTTTCAGACCCCAAGCTAAGTGTACAAGGGCTGACACTCAGAAAAAATTATTAGATCTGTGAAATGAATAAACAGAAAATGAAAATAATCAAAGAGTTGAAGCTAGAATAATTTTCTTCTTTTTTGAGAATTTAGCATCACCATATTTCTAGACTCTGTCAAAATAATTAGTGCCCCACCAAGCCCACTTGGTAGGTATGCCCACACAGCAAATAGCAGTGTGGAATAGCAGTATTTTTATATAAGCTAGCTTAGTACTGGGAACATCCCAGTGATGACAGCAAGAATCTCTGCTCAGGATAATTGATGCCACCGAGAGGATGAGCTCTCCGTGCAGCCAGAGGACAGGCTGCTACTGGCATCTGAGGTAGCTCACTTGAAGCCAATTTGGGTATCGTTCAGTTCCCCAGGTTGGGACATGTCACGTCGCTGCCTGCATTCCCTACTAAACAGCCCCACCAGTTCACACCAAAGGTCCACCCAGCCCAGTTTTCTTCCTACAGCAGTGATCAAAAGCAGCTGTCCAAGGAAGAATAAGAACAGGGCAAGTATGCTTCCCTGGGTGCTTTCCCACACTCCGACTATTTCCAACTAGTGAGTCACACAAGCTTGCCATGAATCTTTTAGGTAGCACCCTACCATAAATCTTTCTGTTGAGTATTTAACCAGTTTCTCATCAGCAGTACCAGCATCTTCAGTAACTTTTGGTGGCAAGTTCCTTAGGGTTGCCACCACTTAGAAGAAGAAAACCATTCTTTTCTTTTTCCTTTTCTTTTTCTTTTGACCCTCTTCCCCATTCCTCTATTTGACAGACCCTCATTCTTGAATTGGAAGAGTGAACACTTATCTACCCTCTCCATGCCACATGATTTTATACTTTGCTGTGTTGTTTCTTTTTCAGGAGAAATAGCCCCAGCCTATCTAGTCACTTTTTTTTTTTTGGTAGCCATTTTACATCTTTAATTATTCCTGTTATTTACTTTTCCTGGGAAAATTGTGGCTTATTCAGTAGTTTAAGATAAAGTGGCCATAACTATACATAGTATTCAAGGTGAGTTATAGCCATGTATTAATACAGCTGCATCTTGATGTTCACTCTCCCTTCCCTGATAACTCCAGAAATTAGGTTTGCACTTTAGTGACTGCCAAGCATGAAGTTCAATGCAATGCCACTAACTACCACAATCCCAAAATCTTCTTCCTGATTAGCAATGGCAAACTGAAGCCCAGCATTTTATATAGGATGTCAGAATTGATATACACTACCTTGTGTTTATTTACATTGAATTTTATCTGCCATTTTAATTTCAAAACTGTAAATATACAGGTCTATATATATTCTTCCTACTGATTTTATGAAACTGCCTTTCTGCTGCCTATCCTGAGTGATTTTGTACCATCATCACCATTCTTGCTACACTACTCACCTTCTTACCAGATCATTTATGGAGATATGAGATGCTGAGCTGTGCAGGTCCCAGTAAATGTTCCTGTGGAACTCCACTGCAGTTCATAACTTACTCCTACTCTCTTTTATACTTTTTAATCAAGTCTTTATGCATGTATATGCATTTTCTCTATTCATAGCTCATAGCTATTCAGTTTCTTTTAAAAAAATAACTCTTTCTTCAGAGAATTTACTGAAATCCCTTTGAGGTATCATAAAATATGCCTACTGAATCTCCCTGGTCCACATATTTGTCAGTATATGTAAACTTGAATCTAATTGTAAACCTGAATTTAATTTCACAAAATCCATTCTGACTTCCTTCAAGTTGACTGTATTTATCTAGCTACCTACTCCTTCATAGTTCCTTTAACTTCCATTAATTCACCAATTCAGATTACTGGCCTATAGTTCCTTGGATTCTCCTGGAACCTTTCATAAAGGTTGGCACACATTTGCCATACTCCAGACCTCAGATATCAAGCAACATTAAGTCAGAATGACAGTTTTTTTGTTTGACACTTTTGGTGAAAACTCAACAGGTTAGTGCTGATTCTTCTCTGAAATTCCACTCACAGTCACTTCAGTTTCAGACAGATTCTCTGCTTGTTTACTTCCTTTTTGCCCTGTCCTGAAGAGGGTTCTATCTGACCTCTATTTCTTCAGCTTCTCAACTCTCTGATTGTTCCCTTTGCAACCTGGTCATGACTTGTCAGTAGACTTTCTATCAGGTTAATTATTACTAAAACATCTGATAAGTGTTCATTTCAATTCCTTTAGCCACTATTTCCTCAGTTTGCCTCTGACAGGCTTCTAGCCTAAGCACCACCTCCTGAATGTCCCCTACAATAGGGTCTTCATCACCCTCAGTCATATTTGGAACTTTTAGAGTCTGTTGGCTACTCCAAGATTTTCTGTGGCATTAAGGAGTCATTACACAGGTACACATCTAATTACCAGATTTTAATTCCCACCATGCCGTGTGACTTAAACACAGAAAATACCCCTGTCTGGAATCCCTCCATCTATAAGACAGGGATAACAACAGATACCATTCTTTCTGCCACACTTTCATCTCTTACTTTCAAACACTGAGTTTTTCAAAAAAGTCTTGTGAAGATTCATAAACTATGCTGAATCTCTGGAAAGCTACTAAACAGAAGGGAAAAATGTATTGCCATGTGATTACCACTTCCAGCTGAGTAAAATCATCCAAAACACTTTGTAATAAATGGTGCTCCACTCAAACCCAGGAATACATTCAGCGTTTTGGGGTCTTTTTGGTTAGTTTTGGGATGGTTGGGTTTTTTTAATGATTTTGTTTGTTTGTTTGAGTTTGGGTGTTTGGGTGTTTTTGTTTTGTTTGTTTCACACCTGTTATCTTTGACAGTAATAGTGACACCATAAGTATAAACAATCTGTGAATCAAATATACATTAAAAGATAAAAAATCCTCTGAATAAAACAAATAAAACTCTAAGTTACCTGGGTTACAGTAGAGTTACAGGCTATTTTCAAACCTAAGTGGAAAATATAGATTTGGCAAATTTACCTGACTTCATATGACTTATGTGCATAATTACACACATGTAGAACTAAAATAGTTCAGTCAGAGATTTCCCTGAGACCCTGGAGACACAGTTTTCTGTGACAGAAGAGCACGAGTGCCTTGGATGCCACTATCCAATCCACTGCTGCAGTCATAATTCTCAATCGATTCACAATTGCTTGGTTAAGAGCTGAGATCAGAACAAGATAAATTAGTTGGGGAAAAGTAAGTATACAATAGTCTCTCCACTGAATGGAATGTAACTACCTTTCATTGGCTAAAACCAGGGATCCTTTCTCACCTGGTTTGGATAAGCACACCCCTCTGATGCAGGCATGGTGAGAACTCTCCCTCTTATTTTAGTCTACTACAGCCACCAAAACTGAGTCACACAGGGCTTGTAACTCCCACTTCTGTAGCTGATCCCTGTGGTTTTGTCACACGTTCTCCAAGTCCTAGATCCGAAATATGTGTGATGGTGCAAGATCCTCATTCCTCATGACTGTAGGAAAAGCCTTAGAAATACTACTTGTGTATACTAAGATTAGAAAACAAGAGAAAATAAATTAAATGCAATGCATTAGACTGTTCACATGTTGTGTTTAGAAACAAGTTTGGGTCTTTGTTTTTTTGTGCATCAGAGGGTCTTTTTTAAACAGGATTTTTGAATGTCTGAGATGGCCATACAACATTCCCCTGTTGGCAGTAAAACTAGCCATGAACAGAGGAAAGGGTGACTATAAAACCAGCTACCAGTGCTGATTCTGAAGGGTTTACCAATATTAGGTTCAAAGAAAAAATCCTTAAAATTAATAACAAAAGAAAGAAAAGTTTAATTTTTAAAAAATTACCTGTCAAGTAATACCATGGCCCTCTCCACACAGAAAAAGCAGCATAAAGCACTCTCTTTTATGTTTATCTGTTGCTACTTTTATCTGAGCTTCTTTAACACGTTTTTGGCCCTCCTACTTTCTGTGCACTAATGCTTCCCATCTTTCTAGAACTCTATGCTCAAATGAACAGAATGTTACAAAACTGCCTTATAACACACAGCAAAATAGTTCCCTTAAAGAGAAGGGAAACCATCCTACAGGAAGCTAAAGCAAATATTAAATTGCACAAATAGTTATTCAAAAGCAGGAAATGCCACCAAAACCTGGCCACACAAATGCAATACACTTTCCATGGGCCACAATAAGTGCACCAGTGAAGAAGGATATAGAACATAGACAGAGGGCCATTTTTCACCTCTTCCCAAAAATATAGTGCCACCATTTAAAGACACTTAGAGGTTGGTGTGTTTTTTTCAGGCACTTTAAAATGCATTTAATTGTTTCATGACTCAAATTTCTTGCACAGCACCCCACCAGCATTCATGAGTTTTAGAACAGTTGTGTAACAATTTTGTAAGGCACAGAAAAGATCATTCTGGACACTCCTAGCTCAGAAACAGCCATGCAATTATTATACTCTGGAAACTGGATTCCCTCTGAAAGCTGATCTGTCACAAGCAAAAGCAGAAAAAATTAAATTATTTCATAACTAACCCCTTCACTCTGAATATTCATGGACGCTGAATGCACTGTAGGATCCTATTCTCTCTGCCAAGCCTCCAGTTCTGCTGCTCACAGATATTTAATCAGTGTCCTAGCTGCCGAGAGCCTATCCAGTTATGTCTGGCATTCCAGACTGCTCCTTAAGTAGTAAAGCATTAGCACACTACTGTGCTGCAAATGAAGGAAGGATAAGAATGCAAGGGCTGGACAAGACATCCTTCCAAAAAAACTGCTGCTAATGTTGATAAAGAACTTTGAGTTTTAAAGAGAGATTTTGACATCCACCGCCCACACTCTACCACGTGCCATCTACACAGTCATTGTGGAAAAACCATCTGAGTGTAAATTTTTTAAGCAAGCTTTTTAAATCAACACACAGTTCCCATGGTATAGCTCCATGCTCCTACCTGGAAGTGTTCAAGGCCAGGTTGGCTGAGGCCTTCAGCAACCTGGTCTAGTGGAAGATGGCTCTGTCCATGGCAGGGGGGCTGGAACTAGATGGTATTTAAGGTCCTTTCCAGCCCAAACCATTCTGTACTTCCGTGAAATGTGTGTGTGCTCAGAATGAATGCCACATTAGATCATGATGGTCAGGCAGGAAGGGAGATTCCCACTCAGAGCACATTACTAGAGCATTACTAGGGTCTGTGCAACCACAGGGAATGAAAATGCAAGTGGTGAACCCTGGTGTTTGTGCAGGGGCAGCTGAACAGAAATTTAGAGTTAGGCAGCAGAGAGTTGGAATTATGGCTTAAATCCTTTTGGGGATTTAAGCACCACTAAGGTGCTTTAGTGCTTGCACTGAAATTCAAGGACTAAAGAGTATTTCTAAGTATGGATAAGCATATGCATTAGTAAGGGAACAGAAGTTAATGCCCAGTTTCCTTTAAAATGAATTCTGTGTAAAACACTCAGTTAATGTTTTTAGGTCACCCTAGTAACACGATCAACATTACCATAGTAGCATCTTATATGGAAAGACAGATCACTCCAACCTCATGAAAAGGTAATTCTACTTCTATGAGTCATGGTAATAAATCCACACTTGTGGAGTGAAATGGACAGTCACCAACCATCCTGAGCTCCCAATGATGTCAGGTTAGTTGGCCATTCAGTATATGTAAATTTGGAAAAAAAACCCCCGAACATACAGTACATGTCATACTTGAATTTATAACCCCTGAAAGTTCAGCCTGTTCTGAGCAATTAACACAAAATTACTGCCAGAGCTGTGATATATTAGAATAAATAACTCTTTAAAAAGATACAGATGTTAAATGTGTGTGTGCCTTGGAGAGTCATGTTAAACATTTAAAAATAACCTCAGTGGTTATTGGTGCATTTAGATTTTATAAGATCTAGGACTGGCAGAGGACCCTGTGGTTCTTGTTCTGTACCATACCACATGTGTGATCTGGATTAAATTTCAGAGGGAGGTCTCTTTTTGTCCCTTCCAGACTTTTACTTAGTAAGAGTGCAGCAAGCTAAATTCAGAAGCAGGGTAGGCATAGGCATCTCCAAAAACTGTGTGGGTCAAATTTAGCAGTGGGACAAGCTATAATGCTTGTGTCCAAGGGAAGTAAATCATTGACTTCAGTGGTTATTCTTCAGCGTATGTAAAATGAGAATCAGCTTACAGATGATATAAACTGTTCACAGAGAGGTGCTGAGCAAAGTGACCAGCACAAATTTAACATGTACAAGTTTATAAAATGAATACAGTATTATCTGCCTTATGGAAAAAAGCAACAATATCAATGACAGTAGCAGCCTCAGTAACAAGCATTGTGACAGCGGGTTTTTAATTTTTCCTTTCAAGTTCTCAATTATATGTATCTACCCTCCTCACCAGGTAAGCTACAGTTTTAAGCTGAAAAACAAACTGTCTCTCATCCCAACAGAGTCACAAAAACTATTCTGGCAGAGAAAACTGAAGGGCAAGAGGGAAATAAAACATTTCTTTGCATTCTGTCTTTCTGGATAAACAGAGCTTGGAAGTAAAGGATAAGAGAAGTGAGTTTCCCCTCTCAGGCTTCTTTTCAGTCCTAGCCACCTCAAAGCCTCCCCTCCTACTCTGGGACCTTCTTCCCTACTCAAAACACAAATCACCAGCACATCTATCAAACAATTCTCTTTCCTGCAGCTCCCAAGACTCCCAGCTCAACCCAGTGTGCAACCAGTTTATTCAAACTCAGCCACATTTCCCCGTGGTGCTGCCCTCAGCATGTGCTCCATAGCTTCTGCTGAGAGGTTGAGTGCATTGTTAACTGCAAATATTCCCCAAGTCCCTAATGCCCAGCCTGTCATGAGATGGATAACTAACAGGAGTTTAAGATTTAATAGTTTTTTCAAAATATGTAGGTTCTCTTCCCTCACTTCTTCCTCTTAAGCATCTCCAGTACACTTGTTTTACATGCTTGCTGAGTGTTGAATTAGCTCCAGTTGCTGCTTTTTATCACATACTCCTCTTTTAGGAATAATTTACACACAATAAGAAACTTACACCATGATATAACTCGTTGCTAAACTTGTCTCAATCTGCATTGTAATGAACAGTGCTGAGAAACCACACATAAATTTGTGGCTTTCTTATGCCACCAAACAGCAGACAAATACAAAGTAATGGACAATCTTTGAAGTGCTGGAATCCTGTCTAGGAAAAAAACAGACATGGTACAAAGAATTGTTTCAATTCCTTAATTTATGAGTAGGGATTAGGAAAGTTGATCACAAGATGGTTTTCCCATTTTAAATGGATGGGAAGCCCAGCCCATGTAACTTGCTCGGGGATCTACAGTATTCCATACATTCTCATTCAGTGAAACATTTCATTACTAAGAGTGAAACCTGCTTTATTTTTAAATAGAAAAAAGATCCCTTGAAAAAAAAATAATGAGCAAAAGACTCTGTTTCAAACTTTTGGCACTAAAACCCCTATTGCTATTGTTTTACAACACCAGTTTTAGATTTCAGTAAACTCTAACTGCTACATAATTGTTCCCACTGGACATGGGTAAACAAATCCCTGTAATGTAAGGCTTTGCAAGGAGCAAGCAGCCCGTTGAGCTTGAGCTCAGCTTCTTAAGCCTTGGACCAGACAGAAAGCTTCCTATTACCTCATCTTTCATCAATCTGTTAAGAAACAAACCAAAGAAAAGTTATGTCCTTCAGCTTTTCAAACAAATTCTGACCAATCTGAACTTTAATTGGAGCATCTATGTTTAGTTCATCTTCTAGAGGAAGGTGTAATTTCCTTGCTAATATATTTCATAAACTTTCTCTTGGCTGTAAGTTTTTAGATGGTTACACACAGCTAGAGAACCAAAAATCAAAGATTTTGGTCAGTGAACAGTTGGTTCTTGGAATCATAGAATGGTTTGAGTTGGAAGAGACCTTAAAGACCATCTAGTTCCAACCACCATCCCTGGGCAGGGACACCTTCCACTAGACCAGGTGCTCAAAGTCCCATCCAACCTGACCTGAAATACTTCCAAGGATGGGGTTTCCACCACTTCTGTGGGCAATCTGTTCTAGTGTTTCACCACTGTCACACTAAAGAATTTCTTCCTAGTATCTAATCTAACCCTAGCTTCTTTCAGAGAATCTGGAATCATCAAGATTATAAGAGACCTTCAAGATCATCCATTCCAACTGTCCACCAGCACTGTCACTGTAACTCCTAAATCATTAAACTATATCACCCAGTGCCAGATCCAGATGCCTCTTGAACACCTCCAGGGATAGTAGCTCCACCACCTCCCTGAGCAACTTATTCCAATACCTGACCACCCTAACAGTGATTTTTTTTTCATAATATCTAATCTGAATCTCCCCTTCCTCACTTTAAGGCCATTTCCTCTGATCCTCTCATGGTAGTCATGGCAGAAGAGACCAGCTGCCCCTCACTACAACCTCCTTTCAGGTAGCTGTGGACAGCAATGAGGTTCCCCGCTGAACCTCCTCTTCTCTAGACTAGACAAACCTATTTCTCTCAGCTGTTCCTCATAGGGCATGTTTTCTAGACCCTTCATGGGCCTTATTGCCCTTCTCTGTATACACTTCAGCACCTCAATGTCCTTTTTGAAATGAGTGGCCCAAAACTGAACACAGAACTCGAGTTTAAAGCCCCTTGTTTTTTAACTACCTGCCCTTGTACAAAGTCCCTCTCCAGCTCTCTTGTAGCCCCTTTTAGGTACTGCAATGTGTGACAAGAACTCCCCAGAACCCTTTTTTCTCTAAGCTGAACAACCCCAACTTTCTTAGCCTGCCTTCATAGGAGAAGTGCTCCAGCCCTTTGTGACTTTCTCTGGACTCACTCCAACAGGTCCATATCCTTCCTGTGCTGGGCACCTCAGGCCTGAATGTAGTAGTCCACGGTCTCACAAGAGCACCTCCCTCAACCCACTGGCCACACTGCTTTTGATGCAACCCAGTATACATTTGGCTTTCTGGGCGGCAAGAACACATTTGCTAGGTCGTGTTGAGCTTCTTGTCCGCCAGTGCCCACAAATCCTTCTCCTCAAGGCTGTTCTCAATCCATTCAACCTCCCCAGCCTGTATTGGTGCTTGGAATTGTCCTGACTGATGGGCAGGTCTTTGCACTTGGCCTTGTTGAACTCCCTGAGGTTTGCATGTACCCACCTCTCAAACCTGTCAAGGTTCCTCTGGATGATATCTCTTCTCTACAGTGTGTCTACTGCACCACATAATTTGGTGTTATGAGGAAACTTGCTGAGGGTGCACTCACCCCCACCATCCATATTGCTGACAAAGGTGTTAAGCAGCGCCAGTCCCAGTAGTGGTCCCTGAGGAATGCCACTCATCTCCACTTGAACATCAAGCCATGGATAGCAACTCTTTGACAGCAGCCCTCTAGGCAATTCCTTATACACTGAGTGATGAATTCGTAAAATCCATGTCTTTCCAATTTAGTGAAAAGGATGTCATGTGGGACAGTATCAAATGCCTTGCACAAGTCCAGGTGGATGATATCAGTTGGTCTTTCCTTACCCATCACCACTGTAACCCCATTGTAGGAGGCTACCAGATTTGCGAGGCACAATTTGCCCTTAGTGTAGACATGCTGGCTATCACAAATCACCTTATCTTTCATGTGCTTTAGCACAGTTTCCAGGAAGGTCTGCTCCATGATTCTGGCAGGCACAGAGGTCACACAGACTGGCCTGTAGTTCTCTGGTTCTTCACTTTTTAACCTTTTTTTAAGTGGGGGTTTTGTTTCCCCTTTTCTAGTCAGTGGTAACTTCACTGGACTGCCATGACTTCTCAAGTATAAGCCACTTCCTTCATAATTTCCTTTAAATGTGCAGATGCATCTCATCAGGTCCCATGGACTTGTGCACCTTCGGGTTCCTTAGATGGTCTCGAACATGAACTTCTCCTGCAACAGGCAGTTCTTCATTTTCCCAATCCCTAAAAATCTGAATTTTCCTTAAAAATCCCAGAAGTAGACATTTCTTCATAAAGGGAGGCAAGCAGATCCTCTTTGACTCTACTGTCATGAATCTTCATTTACTTAATAAAGGAAAACATAGAACATTATTTTACCGGAGTAAAACACAAGACAAATGATTGCAAATATCCCCTGCAGAGACATGCCAGAAACACTTATTAGATGGAATGACTCAAGAAACTGAAGTTTGTCCCTGGAGTTTATATCCTACAATCCTGAGCTGGTAAAGATGGGAAATTGTGCCAAAAACCTATGAGACTATTAAGGCAGAAGAAACTATATTCATCTGTTTTTTAAATAGGAACAGACATAAACAGCAACATAATCTGCAGACAATAACATAAGAGGAAAATACAAAAAGAGAACAATTATTTCATGCCTCTCTCAGAAATTAAGATTCCCAGAAGATGATTCTGAGAGATTTCCCTGAAGTACCCTCACTTCTGATAAATCATAGGTCAGAATACAGAGTCTGTGGATGAAGACATTTTCTTGCATCTCTCTTGACTTCCTTAAGGAAAGCAGTCACCATACACAGGAATGAAGATAATGAAAGAAAGTATTAGGGTCTGTGGACAATTAGGGGGAAAGAATTTAATCTACAATAATTTCTTTTCATAGGCAACATGAGTTATGAAGTTTCTGCCCCCAGCAAGACAGATTTCAGCACAAACGAAACTGATGCCTGATTTCAAGATATACAACATAAGGCAAAATTCAGCGCTTGCAAACTAGTCTTCCACTAGTCCTCCAATAGGTCGCTTGCTTCTTGTACATAATTTGATTGCTCAAACCTAGAAATGCCCACTTCGTAGGGAGACCTTTTAACTCGCACGTATGCAAGCACTTCCACTGCTTCAACACAAACAGTGAGCATGCTATGAGTAGCACAACACTGAATCACAAAGCTGTGGGCTATTTCATTTCTAGTAAGGATAGTGAGAAATAAGATAGAGCCCAAACGCAGGGTTTCTATTCACAGTCTCCTTCTATGAAATGTGGTATTTCCAGTATGTGTTTCTCAATCAAACCATCTCCAGATCAGCTTGCGTGAACAGCTCAAAGACGGTAATCAGATACTTGCTGGCTGCATAGTAGGCAACACCAAGCAGACGTGAAGCAAGCTTTCAAGTGCACTTTACTCACAGCAGCCCCATTCCTTCTCCCCCACTGACTAAAGATAGGACAGCACATTAACACTTAATATCCAAGTGTAACTAGCCTTTCCGTTTCCTCTCCCATCCTCCAAAGAACAAGCATGATTCTTTGAAACATTACTTGTCTTGCTTCTCAGATTAACACAGCACTGTGTCAACAAACAACAAGCACAAGTGCTGGCGCCAAAAAGATGCAGTTATTATGTATGGTATGTGCGAGACCTTTACATATTTCTGTCATTAAAATATAAGTCTGTCTTGCATCATCTGAATGTGATTCTAGTATTTTGGTTAATTTGAAACAGTATTGCTGTACGGAGTGTGGCTCTTTAATGGTAAGCCAACACTAAACAGATACTCAGTCTAGCCACACCAAGGCTGCTGGAATTTCTATTGGAATGAGGATTATTCTCTTGTAACAGTGCTGGGTTTGGCTGCTTGCAGCAGGCTGGGCAGAATCATCAGAAACAGATCATTAAAGCTCAACATGTTCCCAAAAGTCAGACTGAGATGGGTAGGCTGGAAAGTGGTTTATACATTTTCTATTTTTATCCAATATAGAAACTTGGTTACTTTGGCCTGAATCCCACAGCAGGTTGCCTTACAGCAGTTCAAGGACATGCCGACCTCCCTTGCTGGCAGGGGGACCCTCTGCTAGCAGGTCAGGGTGGGCTGGCCTGAAGAACTGAGGCCTGGCCTGAGCTTTTCCTCGGTGTTTCATCAGAAGAGGGGCCTGGATCAGAGAATCATAGAATCATAGAATCGCTTAGTCTGGAAGGGACCTTAAAGACCATCTAATTCCAACACCTCTGCCATGGACAAGGAGGGACACCTTCCACTAGATCAGGTTGCTCAAAGTCCTGTCCAACCTGACATTGAACACTTCCAGGGATGAGGCATCCACAGATTCTCTGGGCAACCTGTTCCAGTGCCTCACCATGCTCATAGTAAAGAACTTCCTCCTATAATCCAGAGTAAACCTACTGTCTTAGTTTGAATCCATTCCCCCTTATCCTGTCGCTACAAGCTCTTGTAAAAAGCCTCTCCATGTTTCATGTAGTTTCCCTTCAGGTACCAGGAGGCTGCAAGTAGGTCACCCCTAACCTGTCTCTTTTCCAGGTTGAACAAATTCAGTTCTTTCATACTTTCCTCGTAGGAGGGGTGCTCCATCCTTCTAATCATCCTGATGGCTTCTCCTCTGGACTCACTCCCACAGGTCCATCCTGTCCTTCCCGTCCTGGGGACCCCAGAGCTGGACACAGCCCCCCAGGTGGGGTCTCACCACAGGGGAGGAGAGGGGCAGAACCACCCCTCTCTACCTGCCGGCCTCGCAGCTTTTGGTGCAGCGCGGGGCCGGTGTCGAGTCCTTCACCGTGACCCCGAACCTCCATCCTCGCACCGAAAGCCCTTCAGTGTCCGCCAGGGGACACTGCGGGCCGGGCTTGGGGACACGGCGGGCACGGCCACCTCCCGCGGTGGGACACTGGGCGCCAGGGGACCCGGCCCGGCCCCGCACAGCCCCCGCAGCCCAGGGGAAGGGATGCCGGCCCTGCAGCATCCTCCCGTGGGGGGACCCCGGGAGCCCGAGGGGAGCCCGAGGGGACACCGGGACAGCGCTCCCCTCGGGCTGTGCCTCCCCGAGGGCTCTGGCTGGGATTCCAGGGGCTGGCGTCCGATCCTGCTTAGCCCACCCTCGTGGGAGCGGGGGGGTGTCGGCGGGGACCGCGGGGACCTCGGGCACACACGGGATGCGCGTCCCGTACCGGGTGCCTTCCAGGCACGTCGAACTATGGCATGTGCCGGGGACTTCCCCTCCTTTCAGCGAGCCCAGATCCAGTAAATGAAAATTCTGACCCTGCCGGTTATCTGGATGGAGAGTCCCTGACTGCAGTTTATAGATTGCATTTCATGACTAATGGCGTATGTTCACCGGGATTTTCTGAAAGCTTTCAGGTATAGCCCAGCAAGCTGCCTTTGCAGGAGTAGAGCATGAAGATGATAGCGGTGACAGGTAGAGAAAAAGTCTATATCTATTGAGCCTATTCCACTGCATGGATAAGATACGAAGCATCTCAAACTGTAGCTACACAGCTATTGCTGAACAGAAGCAATGGATCAGAGTTACATACAAGTATCAAAGAGCCCTGAGCTAACACCTTTAACATGTGTCCTCACAGCACTGGCTCAAATCCCCCAAGTGGGATGGCTATTGTAGCAAACACTGACTTACGGCACGAGGATTCCTACGCACTGACCTCGCCAAAGTCATGTAATTGAAAATGCTGCAGTTGTGCAGTTTCCTCGTCAGCGGTGTTCCAATGCAGCCTGAATAACAAGAACCTGAATCATTAGCTCTGCTGCTCAGCAAGGCTAACTATCCCACCCTGTTAATTAATCTGCATTGCTTCCCATCCAGAGGTTTTTCATTTGTTGCAGAATGCACTGTGCCACACACACTTGCTCTTGGGGTTATAAGTGCCCTCAGAGAGCAAGCACGCCCAGTGATTTAAGAAGGTAAGCAACTCAGAAGAGAGTATGTGTAACAAATCACATAAGCTCTCTGTAGTCACTTTAGTACAAAGATTGAGAGGCAGCTCAAGGAATAGTTTGGTTGCTATTAAACAATAATCTGGTCTGCTAATTCTGCTACAGAACTGGCAACTTGTGGCAAGAAGGTAGTAACAAACATCTCCAAGGCCATCTTGACAGGAGCATCCCCCCACAACAGAAGTCACATTGCCTTTGAAATGATGACCAAAGGAATGGACAACTGCTTCTTAAAAGCAGACATGTAAACTCACTAGCACAGTGGTTAAATGGAAATACATTACCTCAAATCATTCTCTCTCAGCTGGAAGCAGAAAATATTTCATATCAAGTACAATTTCTCTTTTAAACAGATTTATCTTAAAGCTTTTAGGAATTTACTTTTGCAGCTACTTGTCCAGTCTGTAGCCAACATTTCATTCCTCGCTTTTCAGTCAATTCTGGGAGTCCTCTTAGAGAGATACATAAATCCTGCACTGCACTGATCACGCCTACTCAGCAAGAAAATACCCACTCAGGGGCTGACCACCAACAGCCCGGTCCCCCAGGGCAGAAAGTTTGGTGTAAACTATTAAGGATTCCCTGGGCATCATTTTTCATGTGATTGTTCCAAACCCTTGGACAACACTATAGAGGGCAAGCCTTAAGGGAATTTATACTAGACAAATTGTTTTATTTTTTTTGTGTGATTATCACTGGAAAAATCAGAGAGAACTGAAATGTGGGATATGTAGGGGAACCGGGACATGATTCTCTAAAAATGCTCAGTATTCTGAGTGCCTTTTTGGGAGCTAAATGTTCACCTGAGAAAATTATTAATGTTTTACAGCTCCCAAGGGAATCATGTGGAATGTATTCCTGCATGTCATACACTCACATCTCACCTGCAAGTCCTGGCTCATTGCTTGGGCACACTGTTCTGTACATTAGATGCTGTGTGAGACATGATTTTTCCACTGTACATTATGTAACTTCTTCTGTAATAAAACCTATATGAAGAAACTACAAGAAGCACTTGGTTCCAAATGAGGTCATTTCATCTGGCAAACCTGAAGAGTGGCATATGATGGACTGCCTATCCTGCCCAATTCATGGGATTCAAATGCATTGTGCTCATTGTGCTTACACTACTGCAAAGGCTAGTTTAGGACTTTGAAATGCTGAAAACCATTAGAAAGTGTAATCTGTTACTGAGTATCAGGCCGGTACTGCTTCAACAAGTATTAAGATAGAATTGAAAGCAATTTATCACATAGTGCCTTCTCTTGAAGGCACGAATTTCTTTGAAAATAAAGCCAGGTGTGGCATCCAGAGGTTCCCAACATACCAAAGAAAATAATACCATAAGGAATATCTCCACATACAAAATTAAAATCATCTTTCTAATCAGAGGAAAACTTCAAAATCAGTCATGAATTCTTCCAGCGATTTCTCTACTTTATTTATTCCCAGAGGAAAATGGAGAATGAAAGGAATTTTTTCAGTTTATTACAATTAAATCAAGAAAGTTCCAGAGAAACTGACTGTTAAGAACATAGCTCTGAGTAACCAGCTAGTTCAGCCTTGAGAAGAGATCACTGAGGAGAGACCTCACTGCAGTCTTCAAAATCCTCAGGAGCGGAAGCAGAGGGGAAGGTACTGATGTCTTCTCTGTGGTGACCAGTGACAGGACTCAAGAAAATGGCACAAAGCTGAGTCAGGGAAGGTTTATGTTGGAGATAAGGAAAAGGTTTTTCACATAGAGGGTGGTTGGGCACTGGAACATCCTTCCTACTGAAGTGGTCACAGCACCAAGCCTGACAGAGTTCAAAAAGGCTTTGGACAGTGCTCTCAGGCACAAGTTGTGACTCCTGGTGTGTCCTGAGCAGGGCCAGGAGTTGGACTCGATGATCCTTGTGGGTGCCTTCCAACTCAGCATATTCTATGATTCTGTGATCTATGTGGAAGTGATCAGTTCAGGAAATGAGTGATAGCATCACAACCCCTCTAATAGTGTCCAAGAGTTCAGCTATCACTAAAGCAAGTTAACAAGCCAGCTGAGACTTTTATGCAGCTCTCAAATGATGGATGATCTGTCCAGTTTATGTATACAAATGCTGGATGCCAAAAGAGAGTGAAGGGGTTCACAACACAAAGTATTCAGTAGCAAGCACGGCCTCCAAATTCAAGGCATTCCCCTGCCTTTACTTCTGTCTTTCTGTCATGGCAAGCTCCACTCTTTCAGCTGTGCCATTCCTGCTGTTTGCCAAGTCATTCTGCAAACAGAATCAGGCAACTGTTACTCAAAAAAAGCTCTCTTTTCATGCAAGCTTACTTTTCTGCCATCTTCAGTTCAGTGGCTGGGTTTATTACATAGCCTACAAACACTGTGCTGGCAACATGGGGAGGATAGCAATATGGGGAAAGGGTGGGAGTGAGAGGCTAAAACCTGCTTTAGGTGGTATTGCTACCCAGAAAACTGTATGTGCACCTACTCTCTCATAAAAATGATTGCTATTAATGCTTTTACATATTACTTCCATATACCCCAAAATATACTCAAATGGTGTTACTGTGGCATGAAATTCTAGCCTAGGTAGTTTTCAGGGACAACCAAAGCTCATTTTTCTCTCTGGATGTTTGAAGTCTATGCTCCTTGGCCTTCCTTTCTCCCCACTCTGAGTAGAAGCTGAGCACCTTTGTTGAAACCCTGGCAGAAAGGCATTCCCTGATGACAAATCCCACTGACTTTAGGGGTGGGGAGGAGCAGGTTTCATTCTGGTGCTTCTCACAGGGTTAAAACCAAAAATTCCCCCTCTTTGACTCTATCAGTAATAAACCACAAGTAAGCATACTGTGATGTCTGACCTTAAAGCGTGAGTGGCCTTTCAAAGCAACCAAGGCATTTGAGTGAGAACCAAAGTAGGTTAAGTAGAGGTACGGTCCCTTCTGTCAGTTCTGGTAATCAGTGTGCAGAGGGACGGAGTGACATCTATGCAGTAAAAACTGTGACTGCTAAATTTACAAGAAATCATTTATCAGTGCTCTCACTCAGCTGAAATGTACCCATATAAACACCCCTGCTGAAGTCAACTTGTAAACTACCTGTCATGCACACTCATTTTAAAATTCCTTTGTATTGCCAAGATGGCATAAAGGTGGGGCAGAGGGAAAGGAGCAGGTGTGATGTTTTATTTTATTAGTTAAGTTATTAGGGCCACTACTTTGAAACCAGTGAGGCAAATCATTTGAGAGCTTGACAACATATGCAGCTGTTTGTAATTTTTCATGAGCTTTTGAGAAAATCTAGACTGCAATGTGCAACTTCAGAGCCTGAATATGAATCCATGCACGCAAAACTTTTGCTCTCACTGGGAGTAAATGAAAATATTCAAATTTTCTAACTGCAGTGCTGAAACAGTAATGCAAGTCTTGGTTTGCAATCTAAGAAGATCCACTTTCATGCCAAATGCACATGAATTAAACTCACATCATACAATTCCCTGAGTGGACTGAAGATTGAAGAGAAGTCTACTCCATTAAACTCCAGAGAATAAGTTTAGGGAATGAACCATTGGTTGCTAACTGAATGACATCAGAAAGCAGCCATCAACCGTATTCTGCCAATTTCCTAGGCACTGGAGAGTTTTGTCAAGCGTTGCATTAAATAATCTGTCATCAACTGAATATTAATCTCTCAGTATTTTATTACTCAGACTTAAACAGGGCCTTCTGGAGGGCATGAATTATTGGCAACAGGAGGCAGCAATTACAAAGTGAGGTATAGTGCAGAAAACATGACAAGTGAGTTTAAACAGTGTCTGGGGACCATTTAATAGCGTGCTGGCAAACATAGCGTTCTAGAAAACCATTTCAGAGAGAACAGATATAATGCAGGAATCTATCTACTAAACAACAACAGGGAACCCCAAAGCAGAAAGTTACTTTTTTTTTTCTTGATTAATCAGGCTACGCTCCTTTAACAGAGCAGGGGGTCTGCCAATACTATCATCATATGGGAGTGCCAAGTTCCTTGGACGTGTTGCAGGAGGCTGGAGACATTTTTAACATGTAGTAATCTCTGTGAATGAGATGCTGCGTTCCATGGTCTGCCTCTTGGGTGCCACGTGGCTGATGGCAGTCTTGGTGAACACTGTGGTGAAGGGGCTCCAAGCAAGAGCAGGGTTAAACTGAGGAAATGTGCACTATACACGTGCAACAACATGTTGTAGTTAAGAAAATGTTTCAGTAAGGTGGAAACAGAATCACACTGAACTATTACAGTAGAAATATCGCAACCTGAGCCAAGCGTGAACAGATACTATATATTCTTAAGGGACCTTAAAAAAAAATACAAGCAAAGTGTAGAGGGGATCAGCTGTCAGAGGGAGGGAATATGGCTGATAAAAAGATAAGAGGCTTTGGAAAGCGTCACTGAATTATTAGGAAGCCGCAATCCATGAAATGCAGAACTCACCATTCCAGGCAACATGATACAGTCTGATGTTCCCACAGCCATTGTTATTGCATGAGAACATGAGTCATAGCAGAGGAGTTCAAGTGTATCAGTGCATGGAAAGACCAGGAAAGTACTGGAGCCTTCCCCTGAATTGCTACTCAGTGCAACAAATCCTCTGCCTTGAAGAACTTGTATTAGGAGGTAAAATGAGCAGATGGTGCTGGGCAGAGACATTTAACCTGATAGATGACCAGCAGTAACGTACCTTACAAAGCATGATGGACCTAAATGAAGAACATTTGTTCATTAAACAGGAATTGAAAATGTATAGCACCTAAAAAAAAAAGTTGTTAGGGAAATCGGAATGTTTCTAAGAAAAAAAAGATAAAAGTGAAATTGAAAACACATTCTCTGTATTTTCTTTGGAATGTATATAGCTGGTATTTAAAAAGTAAAATAATTTCATTTACCCAACCATTATAAAATGTATAATTTGAAATCAAAGTAATTATCTACAAATGCATGCTGTTTCCTGAATTTGTAGTTGGAAATGTACAAAAAATAAATATAAACAAATCATGATGGGAAACTAATTAGTAAGGCTCTAGGAATTACTTTTCATATTGAAGTGGAATATTTTGAGTTTTGCAAAATATCAATCAAAATTACATAAAAATCAGAAAATCTAATAATTTGTGGAGAAAACGTTTTAATTACATAATTTTTTAACACAATAGTAAAAACACAGATGTGTTCACATGTAATTGCCATTTAGCATTTCTCATAAAAAACCTGACTCATCATGAAACTTTACATTACAGCCCTCAACCTCCCATACTCCCATTTGTATTCTCACACATGAATTGTGTCCACAGGAAGAACCTGTCCCTGCTGCAGGCTGCTCTGCGTGGGCTGATCTCACCGACCGTTCAAGACTCCCTGAGTTATCTGCAGCTCCAGAGAGAAGAAGTACGGAAGCATCAGCAGGACAAAGGTTCAGATGAAGCCAGGCTCCCTCACCATTTTATTCACCTGGAAAACAGGACTTCTGTTCTTATATAAACAATACATAAGTTGTTTCAGTAATTTCCTCACCTGTATGATCAAAAAGACTCAAATCTGATTGTGCTTGGCTATTAATCCAGCCCTTAAACAAAGGTGGTGGATAACCTACCCCTAGAAAGGCATCAGCAAGGGTGCATAACCTCTCAGTGCACTGATAGAATAGGTCCTGAGTCCATACTGGAACTTAGCAAACAAATGGGATGATCAGAATTTACAAGGGAAATTTCTATCTTATGTACTATTGTCATTTCCAGTAAAAAAGAAACAAAAAAATATTCATCTCTAGAGATTATTTACCTCGCAACCTAATAGTGCACTTGGAAATTACTGTACCCTAAAACAGCTCTGATAAGCAAAGATGAAACTCAAATAGCTAAAAGGGAACTAACAGAGCTCTTGCTTAGTATCAAATCCTGTTTTAAAACTTTCTGCTCTTAAAGACATCCTGTTTATATATTTAATCAATGAACTGGATGTAAGAGAAACAAAAATGGACTGCAATCATCTGTAAGATGCTTATTTGCAAAGTTGGAGTACATCAGCTTTTAAAATAAACAGCTAAACAGCTTGGGAAATTCCCCAAATTCCTGTTAGATTTTGTCTCTGTTTCCCTGTGAACAGTTTTCTGATTTATTTTTTTTTTCTCTGGGAATATGCCATGGTTCGATGGTAGCCATTTAGAAAAGAAAATTCCCTTTTGTTTTTATGGTTTTTCTGTCCATGAACATAATCAAAGAGACTGCCTCTGACAAAACCCTGTATCTGTGTTAGCTCTCCTGTCAAAATGAGCTTCTGGATAATGATGTGAGATTCAGGAATCTCAGAGGATTGCTTTGCTTCTTTTAAGATCTGCTTGCTTTTAAAGTTGTAAGGCTTCTCCAAAGAGAATGGGACAGGAGGAAATATTTTGGATCACCGGTGTACTCCGTCAGTCTTCCATGAAATACACAAGGTTCATCCCAAAATTAAGTGGGTTGCGTACCTACATGCCTATCTACAAATTTGCTCACATACATAATTTCTGTTGGAAGGCTATTCCTAAATGTCTTTCTTCTGACAGGTAGAAACTTCTTCACATATACAGTTCAAAAATACGTACAAATTCTACCTATTTATTGTTCTACTAACACTACTACTTCTCTATGATAGCTCTTTCCCTTACATGATCTTTACTCTGCTGTAATTACATAGACAGTGATCCCACCACTTTGAAGACTTTATTTGTCTAAAACAAGGTCTCAAAAATAGACTCCTCATTCCTCTTATCATCCCAGTAGCCTTTTTATGTACCTGTACTAGTTTTGGTTCATCTTCCTTTATTGTGGTTGAGCAGAAACTTATGTAGTATTTCAGATGAGGTTTTGTCAGGCCCTTGCATAATTTCATGGACATTTCTCTCTTTAAGAATGCAAATACACAAATAAAGAAATAACACCATCACTATGCATCTGAACCTCTTTTTGCTCCACTGCATTGGTGCCTCAGCATCGGATACTAACATCCTTTTCCCTATTCATTCCATTGGCACTTCCAATTGATGAGTTTCCACCTTGTGACACAAATACTTCTTAATAGTTCTTCATATCACTGTATACTTTGCATCATGGCAGGATACTAGATAATTTCATAAACATTCCCTTTCCCACAAAAGGCTGGACTAAATTATCTTTCAACATTCCTTCCAGCATGGGCTGTTCTGTGACTCCATAATTGTATTATTAATGACACGTATATTATCTTCTGCAAGGTCATGCAGTCTCTTTTGCACTGTATTTCAATCTTCTTCTGTAGTAATAGTTCCTTTGTTTCCAAAGTCTTTACCAGAGATATTGAACAAGAGCTGCCTGCAATCAGTTCTTGAGAACCTCCATGTATAAACAATTTGTTATGCTAATAGCTCCATTTTCAAAATAACTTTTGCCATTTTCCTTCAGCTAATTCCATGGTTATTTTTCAATTCTTGCAAAACATCTCCAGCTGAACCAATTGTATCTTGTGCCGTATTGCATCAAATACTTAAGCAGACCCTCATTGCTTATTCCTTAGCCTCAATTATTTACCTAAGACAGATAACAAATTAATATTCTCAAGATTTACTTTACAATGGGAAGACAAATCTTAATAGTCTGCTTATCCCAGGAGAATTTTGATATTTTAATAATTTAGAATAATGAAAATGTAACAACAAGCTCATTAGAGAACAGTTAAAGGAGATAGTTCTTGCAACCAATTGGAAACATCTATCCATACTGAGCTCTGAGGGGAATGGTCTGTGGTAGACTTCACAGAACCGTACCTGGATGGGTGTAGCAAACTCTATTAGCAGTCTATAGAACTTACTAAATACATACAAAAACCCCCCCTTCCACTACAGATTTAAAGCAAACACAGCTATTACCAGAGTAATTCTCTATTTGGCTTCATGAAGAAACTGCTTCAGGATGAGATAAGCTGCAACACTGAAGCATGGTAGTCATTCAGTACTAACTCCACAAATGAGTATTTTCATTCTATACCAAGACATTTGTGGTTTAGCTTATCCACTTCTAAAGAGAACTATAATGATTCCCTTACAACAGACCAAACACATAACTAGTAGAGGACAGGTTATTTGCAAAAGCTATGCCAGCTATTTTCAGAATAGTCAAGCCCTTACATTAGATGACATGGTTTAAAAATTCTACAGTGAGAAAAAATTCCTGCTCTGTCATTATGGACTTCTTCCATAAGGGCCATCTAGGAAAAAAACCTGAATGAATGCCAGAAATGGAGCATGCAATCCCATGAATGACTGTTACTATGGTTTCTTTATTAAGAATTACCCACTTCCAGTTAACCTGTAGCTGTTCTTGAGTTAAATATTACCCAGTGAGTAAGCACAGTGCTGCATGTCCTCTGAGGCACTTGTAGGACTGTTTCTACTTCCAGTGAAATCAAGGTAAATGCCACATTTCTGCAAGGATTGACTCCAAATTCTTTCACTCCCATATGGACGTGTGTCCACACCACACACTGTCTGTACATGTAAGATGTTTCTCCAGTGACCACTTGACAGCAACCCAGTGTTTACAAACAGAAAATTCCTCCCCTTCTATAAAGAGAATAACATTAGTCTTTGTAACAGTAAATAAACCCACCACTTCTCCTGCTTATCAGACATGCTTCCTTCCTGTAACAGGACTTATATCACTTCTCTGATGGGAAGCAGAGAAAAGGGATTTTTTTTTAAATGGTTGTTTTATCTATCACTTTCACTGAGACAGAAATTCTAGTCTGATTCAGATATGGAAACCCCAAATGCCACGCAGCAAAGCATTCATCTATGGACAGGAAACAGTATGGGGTTTATAGGCTAGAGTAAAGGTTATGTCACTTTTAAGTACATTTTAAAAGACTGCATGGGCACCTTCCTTAATATTCAACTGACCAAACAAGCCAAATGCAAAAGCCTTTGACCATATACAAGGTATACCAGTGGAGTGCAATTTCTATATGCTCCTACACATTAGTCTTGATCTTCTAATACTATTCCATTAAGTGATGTTGTCACCAAGCCATGTAGGAACAGAAGGAAACAGGAAGAAGATTAAAAAAAAAGTGGCATTTGAAATAAAATGGTGAGAGAACACAAAGGCTACTGCAAATATCAAATGCAGGTGAGATGAAGAGGTATTGTAGAAAGAGCACTAAAAACAGTAGCTGGTACCAGGGGAAAAGAACAGAAAGTGTGTAGAATAGGCTGTTTTAAATAACATTGTAAATTTTTAATATTTTTTTAAAGATATACTTTTAGCAAGTTATTGGATGAGTACATGAAGACACTTATACATGTTTGCAGACATAAACGTAAAGTATCAATGGGAAGGAGCAAGACTTTCTAATAAGCTCTCTTAAGGTATAAAAATTGCTCGCTGTTTTACTCACACGAACAATTTTGGGAAGCTTGACTTTGTATTTCTGTTTTTTTAGCCTTGAAGGCTAAAATTACCTTTTCGAAGTATGAATTTTAAATCTTACCCAACAACAACAACCAAAAGAACTTAACAGACAAATCACTGAATTGGACAGAGACTGCTTCTGGAATGAATACTTTTATCTGTGGGTAAGTTTGCACAAAGTATTTTACTTCTTCATTAGAGTCACAGAAAATACAAAAATGAAATCCACACTAACTGAATCTAGACAAACTGTAACCTTCCTTGTAAACTAAGAAGTAAAATCCAGTTTTCTTAGCAGCTCTCATCTGCAATGCACAGCCACAAACATATAAAAGATCTTCCCTATTTACCTGATTCTGAAAATCATGTGAATGCAATACAGACCATATTTTTGTGGGGAACAAGTCAAACCAACTGGAAACTTTCTGAAGGTAGAGTATGTCCAGTGGTATTTTAGCCATATATAGGTATGAAACATTTTTTGTGATGGTGTAATACTCTGCTGCGAAAGGAGAGGTTAGGATTTGAAAAAATTCTCTGTTGCTTCCTTAACAAATGTGCCTTTTCCTTTCTGTTCTCCTTTCTGGTTCCCTATTCATGTAACAATTATCCCAGGCTCTAGAACATACTTTCTGTTTTGAGACTTCCTGTAAATCAATATTCTTATGAACAGCTCCTGCAAAGAGTGTAATCAGTACGTATGTGTGCCAATTGCTTAGGCATACGTGTCTGTGCTTCAACAGTTCATTGTCCTTTGACCCATGATTCAACTATGACATTAATTCTACAGATACATCAGAATGTAGGAATTGTTTGCCTTAGGGCACTCATTTTGATCACTTCTTTTACTTGAGGATCCCAGCTGCCTTTGAACATTAGTCACACAGCATACTGATTGGAGAGATGCCTCAGTTAATCTGTTAAACAGAAGAATGATGCAAAAGGCCCTTTGGAAATATTTCTTGGGAAAAAAGTGATGCAAGACATGAAGGAGAAAGAAGCAGCCCAGACCTTGGAAGGTTCAAGGCCTGCTGTTCCTAATGGACATGATACACAGGCTGGAGCTGTGCCCTGAGGTTGTGTGAAGAAACCAGGGGCAGTCAGGGCCGGGCTCCCAGTCCTTCCAAGGAAGAGCAACAGAACCTTGGGCTCGGGTTGCTGTTGCCATCATACATTTCTGTGTATTCAACTGTCTTCCATGGACATTATACATCAACAAACCAACTAACTCCAATGCAGAAACTATGGACTAAAACTTTTATCACAAAACAAGAATAGTGCTTACTGGTGAGGAGTGTACAGTAGAACTTGGATATGCCAAACGATATGCTGGAGTGAGTTTCTGGACAGATGTATAGAATAATCAACATGTGCAGAGGAGAATTTTATACAGGGAACTAGATCTCTATTTCTAGAAACAAGCATCTATAGGACAAAAGTCTTTACAGGTTTTTGCTGGGATGGACTGCCTTGGATTAGGTGGTTGATCTTTCCTCCCATTTTTCAGGGTCCACAGGGGTCTGTACAAGAGACCACGCTTCTGTACCAGTCCTGACCTCAACCAGATACTTTCCAGTCTCAGCTCAGTTGCACATACCTGGTTTTGAGATGGGAAACATTCTCCTCCCTCCATCCTAAGCTATAATGAATTTTCCCAGAGTGAATGTTGTTCATTTCCACTATGCTACTCCTCCATTACATCTCTACTCTGTCCAAATTACACAGTGGCATCCAAGGCCTGAAAGAATGTGGATGTGTGGATGAAGATGCTCAAAACAGCTTCCTTTCTTAAGGGTGCTCTTTGGAACAACCTAAAGAAAAAATTAAAGAGGTCAACAGCTCATGCCTGCTATCTAGAATTTCTTGCCTAAGACAATGGCACAAGAGCCCTTTAGAAGGCACAGCTGACTACATGATTTCCCCAGTTCTATCTTGGCAGTGATCAGCAATGCACCATTCTACTAAAGAAGCTTGAAAAAACAAACACACCAAAAAATCCCCCAAAATTCAGGCATTTCAGATCATACTCTGCTGATAAATACTGTGATCCTGGCAAAGGGAGAAATTAATCCCATGAGCTGAACTGAAAAAAATCCAAATGCTGAAGTGAGAGAGTTGGCAAAGGGGTGGAGCTTTTTATTATCCAAGGGTGCTCTTTGACTGGAAAATACTGTGAGAAAAACATTCTTTGCTGGATCACAGGCTACAGTATTCACATTTCTAGAGCTTGACACTAATAAGAATCTTCAGAGAAAGTAAGCATATTTTTCTGCACATTTCTCACTAACATTGTCATCATACTGCCTTTGCACAACTAAAAAGAAAAATTTAAAGAAAGCAAAATGTGTTTCCTGCAAACAGTTATCGAACACATTCAGTGTGGACACAGAACAAAATGCTTACTGAATTCCATTTGTTCCATCCATGGACATAGTTTTCTAGTAGCAATAAGCAAGACGAAAGAAGGATAAAGATATTTGTTCATTTCCAGTGGGTGCATTAAAACAGTAAATTTTAAAATCTGCTTTTAAAAATGTGTAAAAAACAGCTAACTCTGTTTGCTTTTCTTCCACACAGGGCAGACAATCATCACTAGAAACTGGTCAAGCCATATTTTGGGATATAAAACACTCCAAGAACCTATGTCAGCAGGGCTGATTTGAGATATTAAAGAAATGAAGACTAAGAAAAGTCTTTTGTTGCACACACTTCAAATGAGGAAGTAATGAAGAAGTGACAAGCAAATAATAGAACAACTGATGGGAAAATTATCATTAGACTTTGGATTTGACCAGCAAGGAAACAGTAGAGATGTTACAAAGACATTGATTATTGAAGAAGGTGGAGAACATGATAAAGATGGGACATTGCTTTTATTAACCAAACCTGTTTAGAGAGATAGAAACCAGCAGTCAGAACATGATATGCATGGATGACAAGTTACAAAGGGTTACTGGCAGTGGACAGTGGTGTGGGAGAAAGGCATCCCAGTCCGAGCTCGGCACTTTTCCCCATCTACATTCCATCACTTGATAGTGGGGTGCACCACACTTTGATATTTCTGAATACAAAATCATGACTTGAGCTTCTACCGAGCAAGAGGTCACTGTTCAAATTGTCTTTTTTCCTACTGTTGTTATCCTGAGATTCAGAAGACTATAACACTTCAACAGTGGAGACGAGCTGCATGGTCAAATCCAGCCCTCTTCGATGGAAGACTTGCACCATAAATAGACAGTTTTTCAAAACTCCTGTAAATGGCACTTTCACACATCACATTTAAAGATGATTGAGGAGAGCATTCATCTTGGCAGGCAGCTGGCAAGTGCATCAGGCCGTGGTACGGTCACAAAGTTCATGGTGCAGTGCAATAGTGGACAAATCTTTTCATGATCCTTCAACACTTCACTCAAGTGTTTCATTTCATCTGTAAGCTTTCCGATTTCTCTTTTCAGGGAGGTATTTTCTTGCTCGAGAGACTCATATTCCTGGAAGGAAGGGAAAATAAAAAACACACAACTTACTCATAGTCAAAACATTTATTTCAGTGCTTCCACCCTAAGTACATTCACATAGATACAGAAAAACTGTGTGGTTTCTTACTACAACATGCAAAATGCTAAGGAACGACAGACACAGCCTGGGTGCTGTAACAGGGCAAGTGCTTTATGACCTGTGCCCTGACCACACTCCGATTCCTTTTGTGGCCCTGAAGACCAGGAGGTGCTGCTGGCCCTCAGGAGGCCCCCATCAGCCCAGGGCTGCAGGCATGGGTGGCTGTGCACCCATGCTGGCCTCTCCCAGCCCAGGGCTGCCTCTTCTGGGAAGGGCTGAGCTGGACTCTGCACTGTCAGATCAGAGAAAATGAAAGCACTGACTGCAGAGAGCTGTTGGGAAAACCCGGTGCCTAGCACTGCTGGTGAGAAAACAGCAGCCCCTGGCCCAGGCCAGTGCAGGAAAAAGCCATTTACCCCAGAGCTAGCTGAGATGTACACCTAGCACAAGGTGTCCACTGCTCTGCTCCAGGCTGGCCCCAGCTTGTAGCCACCTATTCAGATGCCTGAGAGCTCAGGAGCAGGAGGAGGGGAGTGTCATGCCAGTTTGTTGCCAGACTCACTTTGTCACCAGAAGGCCTGACCACTGCCTTGGTTATCCCTGACCTGGGCTGTTTTTGAGCCAAGGCTCCTCTGGCAATAAGTAAGCTGCTGCTAACTGCAGGGGAGTTTTGGGTTGGTCTGTAGCCTACATCTGTGATGGATACAAGAGTCCCGTGTCACATCTTTTGGTAACGGTGTGTCTCAAGTCTTCCTGCTGCTAACCCTCCTCATTCCAAAGGGGTTCAGAGCCAGCCCACTGAAAACCTGCAGGTGTCTCACTGCTGGCCCAAGGCTCAACATTCACCCACTCAGTCTCACCTCCCTGGGAAAGCTTCAGAGCAAACTTCAAAGCCTACACATGCCTTAAAAGGCTTGTTTCCTGGGCAGCAGGGAGAGCCTCTCACGCAATGTTCCTCTGGGCAGCCTGGCACTGCCTCTGCTACAGAACAAGGGATTCCTTGCCCTCCCTCACACCCTTCCATCACCTCACACACAGAGTAAGACAGGTGCAGTCCTCCTAACACATTATTGTAGCCAAACTCCAGCCAGGTTGTCCAATCCTGATTCTGGCTCTGCTTACCTCTTGTTGCTCCAAACCCCATGAGGTTGGGTTTTGCAATGTGTTACTCTCCCACTGCTGTCTCATTTTCAGGGGTGAGACCATGAAATCATTCTTCCTAAGAATGAATGCCTATTCAACTATATCTGCCTGCACCTGGAAAACCTGTGTGCCTGAGAATGAAGATTTCCAGCATAAGGAAGATGCTCATGTTCAGGAGGAACATTAGAGAGGCTGCAGAATGGCAAAGAGCCCAGAAATGATTCCACAAAAGCCAGGGGTTACCCCTTCTCAGAAGTACTCTGCACCTGGCTTTCTCAGGCACTGACTCAGAGGAGATCTGGAAAAAACCAAATCCAAAACTCCCCACACTGTCACTCCTGGTCTCTGATGACTGCTGGTAGATCTTTCCACACTAAGAAAGACAAAAAGCCTATGATGAACCTTCAGAGCTGAACAACTGACTCAGTCACAATTGCAGCAGCAAAACTGACACCCTAAAAGCTGACACCCCAAAATCTGACACTTATCTGGTTACAACAAAAGCATTGTTGTGTGAAGTAACATCCAAAACCAGAGAAAGGGGATTCCTGTCCTCCAGTGCTTGCACTGGGGACACAAGAAAGTTACACTACATTTTGGTATTAAGAGTTTCTGGAAAAATCAGTTTGTTTGGTTTGGTTTTTTTTTTTGGAAACACCCTAACTCAGCTAACTGAGCTGAGATCCCACACTTGCAGGTTTGAAGTTCTTAAGAAGCCTTTTCAGCTGAGTATTTCTGGGGACCATGTTGCTTAGTGGCAGTGCTGGCACCATAGCTGTGGAACTGATTCGAGTCAGCACTGCCATTGCATGGTCCCCTCCTCCCTTGTAAGACAGCAATGATTTATCCACTGCCATAGCAAACTGGGGCAAGCTTAACACTAAACCAGAAGAAAATGGGTTTGTTTCAGCCCAGAGAAGGCCTGTGACTCCATTTACTGGGGGGTCACAGGAACAGCAAAAGAGGGAGATTGAGAGCAGAACCATGTCTCTCTGGGGGTGTCACCAACAGCACAGACGCACTGTCCAGCAGGAGCATCAGTGTCTAGGAGTTCCCAACCAGGCATCCCACAGCACACCTGCCCCTGCCTCACACCCACAGCTCTCTGAGCTGGGCTAGCGTGAAGACAGGCCCACGCCTGCTTAAGAATTCCCATTTACTGTAAAGTCCCGCGCTTGATACCCAAATGCGCTTGCAAAACACCAAGTACCCATTCACCTCGTGAAGTTTATCTGCTTTCTGAGTTTGCTTCTTCCGGCTCCTCTGTGCAGCAACTCGATTTTTTTCTCTCCTCCTAACCTTCCTGTCATCTTCTTCATGACTCTGGAAGACATCAGCCAGAAACACTTTGCTAACTTTTAAGGTGCATATGGAGATGCCCTAATTCGGGCGTGCAGCTGTTTCTGAGAACGAGCAGATATTCTAAATTTCACAGCACCGACCTCCCAACTGATCCCACAGTCACTGCGAAGGGCAGAGCATCCCCCTGTCCCTCTGCACGCGTGGGAACTGAGGCGGAGGGATGGAAGGCGGCAGGGCTGCCCGGGCGAATGTCGCAGAGCCCCGCGGGGACCCGGGCACGGCCACCACCCGCGGCGGGGACCTGCGGGTGATGCGCTCCCGCTCTGCTCGGCGGGCAGCACTTCACACCTGCTTCGCCCCAGCGCGCCCGACGGGGCGGAGATGCGAGCAGCTCGGAGGAAAGCCGGGCTCCCGCTGCCGGTGGGGCAGCCCAGTTCCTTTTCCCTTTCCCTGCGGCGGAGAGAAAGCCGCCGCCCGCGCCGTGCCCCGACGGCCCGCAGCCTTCCCACCTAGACGAGCCGGCACCACGGCCGCCTCCCGGGAAAAGCAGTGCCGGTGCCCAAGGCCAGCGGGCACCCCGAGGCGGCGCTGCCCATGCCCGTGTGCCCGCCCGGCCCCTACCTGATGGCTGCCCCCGGACGCCCCCCCCCCNTGATCCCACAGTCACTGCGAAGGGCAGAGCATCCCCCTGTCCCTCTGCACGCGTGGGAACTGAGGCGGAGGGATGGAAGGCGGCAGGGCTGCCCGGGCGAATGTCGCAGAGCCCCGCGGGGACCCGGGCACGGCCACCACCCGCGGCGGGGACCTGCGGGTGATGCGCTCCCGCTCTGCTCGGCGGGCAGCACTTCACACCTGCTTCGCCCCAGCGCGCCCGACGGGGCGGAGATGCGAGCAGCTCGGAGGAAAGCCGGGCTCCCGCTGCCGGTGGGGCAGCCCAGTTCCTTTTCCCTTTCCCTGCGGCGGAGAGAAAGCCGCCGCCCGCGCCGTGCCCCGACGGCCCGCAGCCTTCCCACCTAGACGAGCCGGCACCACGGCCGCCTCCCGGGAAAAGCAGTGCCGGTGCCCAAGGCCAGCGGGCACCCCGAGGCGGCGCTGCCCATGCCCGTGTGCCCGCCCGGCCCCTACCTGCTGGCTGCCCTCGGCCGCCGTGCTCCCCGCCGGGACGGCGCACGACATCCCGCCGCTGCGGAGCCGCCCGCAGGGCTCCCCCGGCCCGCGGGGGCTGCGATGGAAGGGACGGGAGCGAAGGGAGTCGATGGGTAGGGCGGGCCGGGGCGGGACAGGGCAGGGGACGCACCGCCCCGGCACCTGGCGGCAGCGGGCACCCCGGCCGGGGCGGAGCATCGCCCGCATGGCCGTCACATGGCGGGGATGGGCCCGCACCGCGGGACAGTGAGCTCCGGCACTGCCCGCAGCCCCGACACTGCCCGCAGCCGCCGGACCGCACGT
>WBMV01003664.1:1119199-1133108 GCA_013396655.1 Campylorhamphus procurvoides | reverse complement strand
CGCAGCCCCCGCAGCTCCGGCACTGCCCGCAGCCCCCGCCCCGCACGTCTCACCCCCGGCACTGCCCTCACTTCTGACCCCCGGCACTGCCCGCATCCCCCGCACCGCCCGCAGCCCCCGGCACTGCCCACATTCCCCGCAACCCCCGCACCGCCCGCAGCCCCCGCCCCACACTTCTGACTCCAGGGCCGGGCCCCCCGCGCCGGCGAGAGTGTCCGTCCCGCGGGTGTGCTCAGCCCCCGGGAGCCGGGGGAAAGCCCGCACCCTCGGGACACGGCGCTGCCGGGCAGGAGCCGCTTGTAAATCCCCCGGAGAGCCCCAGCTCCGGGGGCCGGCTGGGCTCGACGCCTCTCCGGGCAGCCCGACTCGCTCTTTCGCCTGCAGAAATAAACTCCCCTCAGCTTCTCTTCTGCCCGTATTTCCTCCCGGCGGCGGTGCCGGGAGGTCATGCTGGCCCCTGGGAGCCGGCCGTGCCCCGCCGTGTGTCCCGGTCCCGGCTCACCTCCGAGCGCTCCTGCCCGCCGCGCCCCTGCGACATCGGCTCTCCAAAGCGGAGGGAGCTCCAGATGCGGGACAGCCGGCTCAGCCCGGGGTTACGGGCGTGAGAACACGGCATCCATGCTGGGATAAAAAGGTTTTCACTTTCGCTACTCCCCCTGTTCCTTTAAATAATAAGGAAATGCCACAGACTTCTTGTAAAGGAGAAGCCAGACAAGGACTGCTGCAAACACAGTTGCTCCAGACAAAAATCTCTGTTCCACTCTTCTGTCGAGAGTATTTTAACAGACTGAACAATGTTGCTTTTACTCCTCCAAACACCTTCCTTGCATTTTAATTGCTCTTGTACCTTGGCCTTTTGCTCTGAAAGGGGGTGTTTGCACTGACAGGTACTTAACAACTTCCTTGCTGCACCACAGAAGTGTTTGTAACTAATGTGCCCTCCTGTCTGTGCTCAGCTCACAGGAGGCAAACACAGGGCCATGCAGGGAGGGTACATGCCGCCAAACTGCAGGGCAGTCAGTCATAAAGCCCCAGGTATCTTAATAAATCAGATACTTCCCTATTTTTCCGGTTTCCTCAGAAGCCTGAGTCATCTAGCTTAGATGAAGATGAAGTTACAAAGTTTGAAAAGTGAGTAAATATAGATCTATCCTTTCAGGAAGATCTGGCTAACAGTTCATGCTGAAGGTGAGAGAACTGCATTGCCCAGGAGTCCAAGAGTCAAACCAAAGTCTGTGCTCTGCCACAGGTTTCCTGGTAGGCTCTGGGACCATCAGGATGACTGAAAGACCTGAGCATGATTTCTCCAGTGGAAAGCACTTCTCCCTGGCTGTTACACCCCAAAGAAGCTTATGACTCCATCTGCCAGGCTCCCCACAACTTTGCTTTTGCACTTTCCCAGAGCTCCTCTGATCCTGGAGTTCCTCTGAGAACATGTGAGTCTTTCCCACCCTTACAGCCATGGGCACCACAACTGGGATGGGCACCCTTGCCAAAATACCCTGACTTCAGCCACGTCCCCAGACTGCGCTGGGTCTCCCATGCACCTTATGGGATGTTCCCTGGTTTCCTTAAAAGCAGTCTTGCTTCTTTCTCTCTTCCTCTGCCATCTAACATGCCAAGAGCAGGATGTTCACTGAGGGGCTGTGCATGGAGGCAGCAGACGGTGCACGTTCAGGGCCATTCTTCAGCTGAGGGGATCCAAACCAGCATCCCCTGGAAGGCAGTCCTAGCCACCAGGCAGTGAGTTATTAGAGGGTGAACTGTGCTCAGCTGCTCCTTTGAAACTCTGAAACAGTCCAATTTTGCATTAACTACACCTCATGCAGCTAAATAAAAGGAGTGCAGGCATGAGCAGAGACTTAGATGGTACAGTTGCTTTTAAAAAAAAAAAAAGCAACTGAGCTCTTGCTGCCTTTGTAGCTTAAGCAGTTGAAATTAACAGGACTAGAAGCTGGTATGTTCATAAGCTCAGGGAACAGGTATAGTCTTTTGCAATAAAACCTATGAACTATGAGGACAAAACCCCTCAATAGCCCTTCAGTGTGATCTGTGGGAAAAAAGCCCATTTTACAGAGGGACTTTGGACTGACCCCATGTGAAACTCTCAGGCTGCTCCAGGAGCAATGCTGCCATGAATGGCACCTGCATAGGCAGGCTACCTGATAGCATCAAGTCCTGAGCAGCTCACCAAGAATTTATTATCACTGAATAAATCCCTACTTCATTGAATAACTCCCAGCAGCTGCAGAGGAAGGTTTCCAGGACACCACAAGTATGGGACAAGCCAGGGGACAGTACCCTTGAGGCCAAATAGTCAGTTTTTGTTCAGAACAAATGGCAAAGGAAATGACAAGTCAAGATTTGCTTGTGGGAACGTTTCTACTTAGTATTAAAGCTATCTCTGGTACATCTGTAGAAATGCCTACACAGTAATTCCAGGTAGTGCAGCTGTAAAGGCAGAACATTTCTGTGCAGGAGAGAAAACAAGCCCAGAAAGCAGCCTAGTCAGCTGAGTTTACATTTTATAATGGCACTTGATCAGTGCCTTTTGTCTGCACTGAAGCAGCCTACACACATGCAGACTAGAGTTACTGATCACAGTTTAGTACAGTGTGGCTCTTCTGGAGAATGGCACATATGAGAACTGGGTTTCAGAGTGCCATTAGTGTCCACATGAAGACTGATGGAAGAGGAGCTTCCGTGCACCATTTGTAATCCCCTTTGTTCAGAAACTATACATAGCAAAAGTGTGTGTGGATAGTGCTCCAATTTGAAAGTTTTTCTTGGATGGGGATAGCCCAGCCTCACGAGCAATAGGCACCTGGCAGACAGTACAAACTATCAGCAAGATGTGCTGTCTCACCCCAAAAGGCAGAGAAATTCAAACTCAGTTTGCAAATGTTGCCAAGTATCCATCACCACTGAGCTGTCTTACAAAATGCAAAGGCTATATAAAGAAAAACTACCAGACATTTCTTGATGCAATACCGATTCGCCCCAAGTTAAAAATAAGAAGTTTGGATGTTGTGACATTTCAGCAGAGGCCTGATTAGACTTGTCTTGCACAACACTGACAATTCCTATGAAAAGTTAACTGAAGGACAAAGGCTACTGGAATGAGAAAAAATGAAGTGTTTTATGTATTTTTGCCAGCAGGAAGAACAGATCCCAGGCATGGCTAGTTGCATGTATCACTGGCTGTAGAAACTTTTAATAACCATTTGAAAACCACCTGAATATTCAACTGTTGAGTTTAGCTCATGACAGAACTTGCATCTAAAGGAAGGTCCTCTGACACTTTCCAGTGCTGCTTGGCCAAAAGTAGCCATCAGATTTTTAATTCATAATTTATATGCTGCATTTAAGACTCTTGATTGGTTTATCTTTATTCACACTTTTCATTTGGCCAGCATTTTCAGATGGATTTTTCTTTTTCCACTCACCTGCAGCTGAAGCAAGGGCCACAGAACAAACCCTTACTGCCCTAGCTTGGGGCATCCATTCCCACTTCCTTCAAATCCTGTGCAGATCAGCTATCCTGCATCTCTTAACATGAATATGCTCTGTAGTATGAATCCATTAATTCATTTACTAAGTCTTAATCCACAGTGCTCTCTCTCCTTATTTTGTAAGGCATAAGCCCTGCCTCAGCCATTTTTGATGAGACCCCTTCAAAGAGATGCACCTATTTTCTGTACCTACCTATTACTCACAGAAAAGAGCAGTGAATCTTCCTATTAACAGAGAAAATGTTCAAATACTATAATGGTAGCCGTATAAAATCTTGCAGGGCTCACTTAATCTGGGAACACTCGAAGACTATCAGTGGATCTTGGTGAAGAAAGCCACGGTGGGGATTTTCAAATGTTGCACAGAGCATGGGCACGCAAAGCAGCCAAAATAGCAAGTTGCAGTGTGAAAAGCTGTCTCAGTCACACGTTCCACAGCTTTGCAGCTCCAGTCCCTCTCACATCCTGTCCTCTCTTACATTAGATGCTTTGTAGCCCTGAGATTAGTAACAGTCCTAAGTTCAAAGCCAGTATATGGAACTACTTCAGTTACTCAAGCCAAAATTTAACTCAGATGTCTTCTGAAGTATGGTCACTGCTCAGTCACCATCTATTCCAGGATTAAAACTGACAACATTACCTGCAACTTTGATCTTTGTCAATTGATTTTATTTACTTTATATAAAAACACACATTTGTATATACAAGAAAAATGGTAAAATATTTACATATGATTACAAAGTCTCAGTAGAGATGCTCACCTTTACAAAACAAATGATGCTAAAATCTGTCATGTTCTCTTGAGAATTTTCAGTCTCTTAAACATTAGGTTGGACCTAGATTTTTACCACAGTACACTTCTACACTACTACACAATAAAGCATCTAAAAACTGTAAACTACATTTACTGTGTAAGAAATGTTACATATTAGACATGAGTATTTACTGAAAGCACAAGAAAAAGACAGGAATGGTTAAGGCACAATACTCAACGTAGTACTGCTGTGCAATCCACTATGTACTAATGGGTAAAGAAACAAAAGTGAGCAAGCTCAACTGAATAACCTTTACTGGCAGCCTGTACAGGTCGTTAAAGTTTAGTCAAACATCAGAGGTGTATACATGACCCAAGTCAAGATCCTGTAATGTGTAGAAATATTGTTCAGGAAACCCCCAGACTGCATAATTAAATTACATGAAAGGAAACACTGGACCCTAAGATATAGATGGTTGAACTCCTGTTCAGAAAAGCACACTGCAAGTAAATATATACAATTACTAAGAACCCAAGTTTAAGCAAACATGACTATAAATAAGCCCAACTAACCTACATTCAGGAAAAGCTGAACAGCAGGGATAAAAGGCATATTTGTGCATGGGTTTTCTAAAAACTCTAACATCCTATCAAATCTGGTGTTTTCAATATGCACCAGTGCAAATTCATTCATTAAAATAAGAGCCAGCTGCCTCAGTAATTAATGAAGGTGCATTAGGAGAAAATTCTCCAACCTCTTTAGAGACATGCTGAATGTACATGAGCATTCAGTGCTTTCCTATAGACTGCTCACATACATAAAGCATGCACATGAACTCTGAGAAGTGCAAGAACTCAAGCTATGTGCTGCAGTATAAGAGCAAAAAATGACAGCTAAATGGCAAATACACTTGCTGGATATTGGATGCTACCAGTATGTGCAGGCTTTCATATACCATCAGCATGACAGTAAAAACACAAATATTTAGAAGGAACAAAGACTAGTTATGGAAGCTCCCATGTATAGCACCAGGGGGAGATGAGTTTTAAGAAAAAAGATGGAGCACATGGAATAAGAATACAACTGAGATTCCAATCTGCAAATACAAAATGAGAAATTCACGCACTGACAGCAATCTTCCTCCGTCGAAGTGGGTAGCGTTTTCTTTCTGGTGAATCTACAGCTTTCCTTCTTTTTAGCAAAACACTACGATTTTTACTGGTATCAGTGTCTGTTGATGTGACTTCTTCTGGTGGTACAAAATTTTTGACACGATCCTCCTCCTTCACCTCGCAACCAGCAAAGACTTCTTGCCGCAGCTTGCAGAGTTCCAAGGTTGGTTGCCAAGTTAATGCTTGGGAAAAACCCTCTGCTCTTTCTATGAGTGCTGGAACAGACTGCAAAAAAAAAATCCAAGTATCTCAAGTTACACGGGAGAAGCAACAGTTACAATGAGTGATGTATGCTAATTAGATTCTGACAGGCACAAAAGTTTCTGTGTCTGCGGAGATGATCCTTAGGATGGTGGGTGAAGGCTAGGAATGCAGAGCTACCACCCCAGTGGTGATGACAGTCTGTGCCCAGAAGCCATGCAGAGTACGCCAAGTTTAAGTGTTCCCTCATGACATCACTAAGCTAAGTATCACAGGAACACCACCACTGATGCCTAAGCGGGTCACACTCTATATGATGTCATACAAGTCTTCAAAAGATTTATTTTTCAGATGCTGCGGGTTCCAAAATCTCTGTAAAAGGTATTTCCTTCAGCCACAGGGTAATCTTCCTTACTACCATGTGCCAGGGAATGCTTTCCAGACAACTTCAGCAGTTGCACCTGCTTCAGAAGTACACACACAGGCTTTTTTGTACAAAACTATAACGAAGATGGGTCAGAAAGCCTGTTTTGTGATATATTATCAGATCAAGAATATAAAAACATATCCTCTTGGAGTGCACAGGGATCTCACCTTCATTGCTCCGCTGATCTGTTTGGATACCATTTCTGCCACCTGCTTCAGATCTGCGATGCAAGCATCTACAGAAAAACATAAAGCCCAGATCACCTTCTGAAATGTAACCCCCTCCCTCCACTACTTGCTATCAGGAATTAGGCAGAAAAGCTGTAGCATCCCTGTATAAAACTTAAACCTGCAGTACACAACTTCCATTATAGCACTGAGGATGACAACTGGTACGGTTTATCTTACCAGTATTATTCTTTATCACTCAAAATGCAGCAGTGTCTAGGAGTCTCAACTATAGCAAGCAACAGAGTTCTTTCCTAGAAAACCTACAGCTTATGGGAAAACATGAGATACAAAGCAAGCATTTGACATAAAGGAAGAGAACAGTTGTAAAGAAGTAAATAATTATACAAAGAGATTTGTTTTCAAAACTTTCAAGCTCACATTACATTTGATAAAAACCACACAAAAGGAGAATAAACACAACTGTGGAGAAAATGAGATGAAGGAAATTAATTTTAAGGAGGGGAAATAAATAATCTTATGTCTCCAGCAGGTTGGTTTTTGCAATAGAGGTTACTTTTTTTTCTGGCTTAACTTACACAAAGCGTTACCAAAAAGACCCAAGCATAAACAACATGAAATACATTAATTCTGCTGTGCTAATTAGAAAAGAAAGAAAAAGAAGCTTTCAAGAACACTGAAGCAGGTAGGAGGTACAAAACACTGGGAGGAATATGGCATGTTTTGATTTGCAGGACAAGATCATCAACACAGCAATTGTTTATTCATGAATTGAACTCTAAGCTATTGTAGAACTGTTATGCATGTTTCCCACCACCCACAGAACTTAAATTGAGCAGACTAGCATGCCTCTGGGAACTAAGTGGCCTCATCTCCCCTACTATTATTTTTCTGTACGGTTTTAGTGCTTGTAGTAGGACACAGTGATAAAGGATGCACACCCCCCTAAACCCTGTCAGAGTTAAACACAGCGTTCTGCTCTGAAGTCAATCTCTCTACTGCTGCTGAAGATAATTTAAGCAAGTCACTGTATTCTAGCACAGGGCTACGGTGATTTCCTGCTGAAAGGTGGTAGGCAGCAAGGGACAGTGTTTGTTAAACTGTCAACATGCCCAGTGTGCTGATCAGACATGATGTAGGAACACGATACATAAATGAACATGAATACTAAAATGTACCATCATTCAGAGTTTAAAACAGTTGCCTCTTAAAACACACCATAGAGGCCTATGGATGGACATTGCCTATAAGAAGGATATATCCGTAATGAAGCATTCTTACAGTAGTGTGTTGGGATGAGAAGACTGATGATCCTATGGCAAGAAAAAAGTTAAGCAAAAGTAGAAATAATTATTTGGATTATTATACAGAAAGACCAGCACACAGTTAAATGACATTTGCCTGCAGGAGTTCAACTTGACATAGATGGCATTATATTCCTCAGTGTTCAAAGCTTTCCAAAACACAGGGAAACGAAAAAAGGAAACGAAAAGTATTGAGTAATCTAAACATTTTTGGTTTCTGGCCACTGTACTTGCTAAACTGGGATACATAAACTTCCGAAAGACAACCTAATACTAAAATTCAGCACAAACTCTGTGCTACCTTTGCTACAACTTTGCCGCAACCAAACCTAAAAAGACGATCCCATAGTGTAAACTGTTACTAACTTTCATGAAGTAGTTGTTTCCCATCAGAAAAGCATAGATCTGGACACCAGAAACCAAAAGGAACCCAGATATGAAGTAAAACTCTTTACTGCTTCTACTAGCTACTCTGCTGCCCAGGCTGGCATTTCTGGAAGCACTGTCTCCCATTTACAAAGAGGAAATGAAGATCAGCAGGGTGAGAACTGGAAGATTAAGCTCAGCTCCTCAACCTTTTAGCACCACTGCTTGTTACACCTTGTTTACATCTTGTACACTAATCTGTCGTGAGGATCCTGTAACTGAGCTTTTAAACTTAGAACTGCACTGGTAAATTCTGTCACTTTTCCATACTTAAGAACAGGCAAAACAAAACTTTCCATTTCTTAAGGCCAGCCTCAAGAAAGCACATCCCAATCACCCACTGCAAAATCCACCACCTTGTTCCAAGGAGTTTGTACAAGGCATCTTTCAAAAGCATGCAGCAAACTTATGATGTTGTTTGCAGTTTTGTGCATTCATCAAGCCTTACAAGTGACAAGGGCAGGATAAAATCTGTGTCCTACTTTGCCTGTTAGAATTCTGAGTCAACACTGCCATCACTACACAATAGTTTTCAATTCCCTGAGGAACTGACTGATTATGAAGAGAGATTGAAGCATTTCTAGTATTCACATAAAAGGAACACAAGAATGGCCAAAGTATAATGTCAGTGATCCACCTAGTTCCCCATCTGGCCTCCACCAATGGTGGAAAGAAGTAAGGAAACCTACTGATGGTAGCTCTGTGACAATTTCTACTCAATACACACACAGAGAGTGGCCAGTTTTTGCCTTTAAGTGTCCAATTGCAGACAGCACTCAGAACAAGAGAAATGGACACAATAAAACTGAAGCAGCAATACATTAATTTACGACAAACTTCTAGCTATTTTAGTTAATTATTCAAACAATCAATAATCTTAAACAAATTTAAAGAAAGAAAACTTCTTAAACAATCACAGCTAGCCAGTAAGTAGGCAGTGTTTCCTCAGTACAGTTGCCCTCCCCATGAAATCTTTACCTTGAGAAGGTTGAGATCTTATCTCTGCTGGTGTTACCACAGGCTTGTAGAGCTTCTGCATATTCAAAAAAAGAGAAAAATTCTGAAACATCCTCTTGGTTTAACAGATACCTAATATACACACAGCACTCAGAACACTGGAGACAGTGGTGGAATTATTGAAATCAAGAATATATCAGAGGATCAGTTACTGAGAATAGTACTCTGGTTAACACAGCTACATTCACTGTAAACACATCTCCAGGCTCTGCTTTAGTTTGCAGAATTCTAATCATTAAAGCACGAGAACTGAAATCCAAACATTTGAGAAGAAGCATTGCCACCTGCTGCACAACTGTGGAACAAGAGCTGCTCTGGCTTCTAAGAAGCCATTCACAAAAACAGTACGCTTTCACAGAGACATAAACTCCAACAAAGGGTACATTAAGACAAAAAGCTAAGAAAAATACTTAAATGACTTCATTCTGGCCCTGCAATTACTTATGCAAAAGTAAGAACACTGTGCTTCAGAAACTGTGTCTTATGACTTGACAGCAGTTTACTAAGGCATGAAGTAAGCTAGTAATGAATGAATACCACCAATATTTAGCTATATTAAAGGTGAAATTAGAACTAACAGGGAAGAAGAAAACGAAGCAAAGACGTGGGAACACAAGTTATATCAACTGCAATTTAGTACTCTCCAGTTCAGGAGCTGTCCCTCAACGTTCTTCAAACAAAAGCAAGCAGGAGGAAAGCTAATTATTCCTCCCTGTAGTTTTGCCAGGGAAATTTTTTCACAGTTCACACACCTTCTTACAGAAGAACAAACACTGCCTGCATTAGCCTCAAACACTACAGAACATATTGACTGAAAACCCACAGGATGATCTCTTGCTTTGGCAGTTATAGGCAGATCACCACAATAAATTAGTGGTTCTCTCCAGATAAACCACATCCTCATAGTTACTCTTTGGCCTCAGAAAACATACAGCACAGGGTTAGGTAGGGTCAAGAAAGAATACCAAACATCCTCAACCAAAAGCAGAGAAATCACTAGTACCTTCACAGAAGAAGCTGAGAGTGGAAAAAAAAGACACTTCAATTATAGAGATAGACTAAACTTTCTCTATTTTTGTATATACTTGCAGAGATGAACTAAACTCTCTACATTTTGCAGCCACCTTTAATTAATATAATCTAGTTGTGGGGTGGTTAAACTTTAAAGAGATCAGCAAGAGTAAAAAGGTAGCATGAGAGGCATTCTAAATAACTAATCCACTGTGGGACTCAGGTAGCACATAGCTTTCCTTTTGCAGAAAGGTTAAAAGGCCTTGTTAAGTCTTGGTGTTCTGCAATAGCTTATTTTAGCTGATTTTGTTTGTTTCGCATATGTGATATAATGACAAAAGAGAGATCATAAAAGGCAATATATGTTACAAAATGTCTCAGATTTAAGACAAATATGCACTTTTCCTTATCATAAATCATCTGTGTCTGGCTAACACAGAGCTAATGTTTGTTATCTTCAGTCCTCAGAAATGCAATGCAGGTGTTTAAACAACTCTCTAAAAATATCCCTGTCTTCTTTAGTATGGAATAACTGAAGTTGGAAAGGGCCTCTAAACACCACACTGAAAGTAGGGCCAACTAGAGCAGGTTGCTCAGAGCCTGTATCTCTCCAAGGATGAAGACTCCACAGCTTTACTGGGCAACTTGTGCCACTGTTTGCCTCTTGTTCTTTCCTTTTTTATTTTCCCCAAAGGAATCCTAATTAATCAGGAGGTAAGCAAATGGTAGGCCTAAGGTAACTGCAGGGAAGGAATCTAGCAACTAAGGACATGACTGGGTTGTTTAATGTCAGTAATTACGCTTGGTGTCAAAAAACCCACAGAAATTACTGCACTTATTCATAATTCCACATTGCCTTTTTTCTTTCTTTCTTTCTTCCCTGGAAGTACTTAATGTGGTTACTAGCTAAAGAAAATGCTTAGGAAGTCACAGACATTGTTTTTATATATACACTGTGCATGATACTATCTATCTGTATGTGGTATAACGTTTAGTACTTCAACCAGGCTTTGGGCAAGGGCTTCAGAAATGTGTGACAAGATAAATAAGTGCATGCTGGCTCATAAATCTTGAGTCCTCAGACTGAAGCAACCTGCTTAAGTCACTCAGCTGAACTATGCCACAGACCCAATTCACCCACAGTGACAATGCTTAGTACTAATCCTCATTTTACTGAAGAAGCAATGAATGAAAAAAAAATTATTATATGACAAAGAACCAAAAGCAACCATGGGAAGGAACTTAAAGGTCAGTATTGGATGATTTATTTCTTCAAGTTATACATGGTCAGCAGCTAGTATATGTGAATCTTAGGTTACTCACCAGCAGCTCTTGCTCAGCTTTCATGGTTTGGATAGCATGCACTAGTATCTTTTTAGGCCACTGTTTACGCCTTTTTGCTGTCTCTACTATTAGTTCATCCAACTGATCTTCAAGAATTTTAAGGCTGGAATCTGAAAATGACACACACACAAAGTTAATGTACAAATTCTACAATTTTTTTTGAGACAAAGTTATGGGGGAAAAAATATATCTGAAATAAAAAACATGCATTATTATTAACAAAGGACAAATACATGTTTTGAATATCCTTGTTAAGGCAATACAGAAACTGAAGCATAACTTGATTCTGGCCAGCCATTTTGAAGTAAATGAGCTGATGGGAAAGAGGGAGGAACCAACCAGGGAAAAAATAAAAAATGTATTCTCTATGAACTCTGAATCTATGAAGAAAGTCTTAAGAAGAAATAGTTGTCTTTTGAGGTAATGTGTTTTTCAAATGAAGAAAAGCAGTGCAAGAGGCAGCAAGAAAAATGGTTTATCCGTGTAATTTACAAGCACTAAACAAACTCCAACCCTACAAGCAGTAATTTGAAGCCTGACTGATTTTATACCACACAGAGCACAACAAATACACAGTTTAACATGACTAAATACAATGCCATCTTAATGAAATGCTTCCTGGAAATACTCTTCATCTTGACAGTATCTGCAATTACTCCTCACAACAAGTTTGCAAAAAAATAAACGTGCCTGCTTTAAACACCTGAGGCCCAAGTGGATATGTGGTAGGAGCTAACATTCAGAGCTTTTTTTTCCAATGTTGGATCAGACTAAATACCTAGAACATATTTTCAGCTGTGAACTGAAACCGTGAACTGTTATCCTCCTAAAGGAACTTAATTTCTTCAAGACTGCAAATTAACAATTTTAAAAGCTTAAGTCACTATTTCAAAACTGGTCTCAAAATTTAAACAAGTAAATGCCTACGCTTTACTGTCATGACACGAACTGAGTGCAACTTGTAAGCCATGCAATGTTTTCAATCTAGTGGTAAAGAATGGATTTTGAGCACCCTCTCTGGGTCAATGTGCAGAATCAGGTGGTTGCAAACCTCAGAAAGGCAAAATCCAGGTTTTAAGAGTTTGTGGGTTTGTTTTGGTTGCTTGTTTTAGGATCACCACGAAATCATTTAGGTATAGACAGGAAAGACCTGAGCCACTGGTCAACATAGACACGAAAGGCACAAAATGTCAGAACTCTTGGTGATTCAAACTGGGTCAGAGAAAGGCACCTGAGTACAGTTTTTTCAAATGAAAAAGCACAGTACAGTCCTTACACCTGTTTCGTGCCATCTGCAGGCAAACGACAGTACCTCAGTTTCGCATTTTGCATCAAGAGACCAGTGCATTTTTGACCTTATAGTCAAAGGAGTTGAAGTTTTATCATTCCAGAACTACGACTGCAGAAGCTTCGTAGAATCAGAGAATAGTTTGGGTTGGAAGAGACCTTTAATGCTGCTCTAGTCACAGCTCCCTGCAATGAGCAGGGACCTCTTCAATTAGATCAGGTTGCTCTAGTTTGCTCAGAGCTTCCTGACCAAATTTCCCCATAGTTAATTCAATGTATCTGTATTTTTAGCTTTGTGTAACTGCAAAAGGCATCAAGCTGCAGGCAAAGAACATCTCCTACCAATACAGGTGAGCAAACAACTGCACTGAAATTTTCTTTGGACACCAGACTACCAAGAATCTCCACTACTATTATTCAAAAAGCAGTAATTATAAGCACACTGTGTGTGTATATATCATTATAGAACAATAATTTTCAATGTTTACTCAATTTATATATTAAATAGCAGCAACAGACAATTTCTTAGGGTCTCTTGATGGGAAGGCACCTCGGTCAATGCCCCCAACCTCAGGCTGGAAGGACCCTCAGGAGGTGCCTCAAACCTGCTCACAGTAGGGTCAACACCCAGTTCAAACCAGCTTGCTCAGAGCTCTTTTGCCCAGCTTATTTTGGGAAGCCTTCCGTGCTGAAGGGCAGCCTTTTCAATGCCCAGTTACCCCAAGAGCGGGTTTTTTTACATATTTTTTACACCTCAACCCGCCCCTCGCCTCAGGGCAGGTCCGATGCGGCCCCGGAGAGGCGCGTACCGCTCTGCGGCTCCAGGTCATCCGACACCTCCTCCCAGCGCTGCCCTTTGATGGTCACGTTCTTCCGCAGCGCTGTCTCGAACTTCTGCAAGACACGGGAGCGGCTGGAAACCCACACATACATACATATATACATACATCCCGCCCGTCCGCCCTCCCTCCATCCGGGGGTGAGGGGGTGGGTGAGGGAGTGAGGGGGCGGGAAGGGCCCTTCCCGCCCCACTGCCCCGCCCGGGGGCCCCCCAATCCCACCCCGGCCCGGCCGGCCTCGGGCAGGCCCCGCTCCCGCTCACCCAGAGCGCATCCGCCTCCGCAGCGGCCCTGCCGGGCTCTCCGCGCAGCGCGGCCCGCACGAAGGGCGCGCACAGCTCCACCAGGGCGCCCAGCTCCTGCCGCGAGCAGCACCGCACCCGCGGGTCCCGCCGCGCCGCCGCACCCGCCCCGGGCCCCGCTCCC
>WBMV01003664.1:1096378-1119050 GCA_013396655.1 Campylorhamphus procurvoides | reverse complement strand
GCCCGCAGCCCCGCAGCCCGGAGGCTCTGAGCGGGCCGGGGGTCTCTCTGTGTGCCGTAGGCGGCCCTGTCGGCGCTGGTGGTCGTGTCGGAGCGGGCGGGAGAGTTCCGGAGCGTCGTGGAGCTGTCGGAGAGGTGCGAGGCCGGAGGGGCCCCCATGGGAGGTGACGGGGAACCCCCTCGCCCAGGACAGCCCTTCTTGGCTTCCAACTGGGGGTCTCAGTGGTCTCTTGGCTTCCAGCTGGGGGTCTCAGTGCTCTCTTGGCTTCAAACTGGGGGTCTCTGTGGCCTCCTGGCTTTAAGCTTGCACTCTCTGTGTTCTCTCACGCTGCGGGTCCCTGTTACGTGTCTAGATTCCCAGGGTTTGTCGTGCCGTGTCTGGGAGTTCACCCTGTTCAAGAGGTTTCTCCAGAGGAGCAGCGCAGTGTTACTTTGAAGGTAAAGCACGAGCTATAAAAACACTGCTGGGACTTTTCGGGGCAGGCGACAGAATGCCTCGGTATGCCAGATGTACCTTCAGTTCTGCCCAGTGATGCAGGGGACCCAGTGGACCAAATCTCAGGGTCTCTCAGGACATCCATTTGTCTGTGTTAGTCCTAAAGCAGAATTGTTCACTGGCGTCATCTGGCCCTTCGTTTTAGAAAATCCCAAGTGAGTGCTTTGTATACAGCAAACAGCATTTGCAGATGTCCTTTTGTTAACATGGGGACTGGAGGGCTACTGTTTGTTACCTAAGTCTAAAAAAACTTGGGGAGCTGTTTGCGGCCATTGAATGTTATCAGGCTATTTATGGGCCTTTTAATTACCTCTTCAGGTACTGGGAAAAGATAGCTAAAAATAAGGAGTATTAAAAATAAGGGTTATATAATGAAAGGGTTGTTAAGTAAAGAAGGTAAATCCTGCAGGTTTCTAAAATCTGATCACACAACTCACAGTAGCAGTAAGTTCTAAAGTACTGAATTTAAGAACAATGAAGGAAACTCCAGTTTGATCAAAATGCTGGATCCATAACCCTTCCTCCTAGTAAGGGCATCTTTAACTTGTTCTTGCAGGATCTGGATGCTGCATTGCCGCTTATAGAACACTACAAAGACAAATTGGTGGGGATTGGAGAAGTGAGTAGAATTCCACAACTTGTTTAAATCTCTTCAGCAGCAGCTGTCACCAGAATTACAAAAATGTAGTGAATGCTTGGATTTCTGTATGTAATAAGTATTGCTATCAGTCTGAACAAGCACTAAGTCTGATTTTCCTTCATAGATTTGCCTGATTCCTTCTTTCCCTTCATTATCATTATTAGAAAATAATTAGAATTTATGCTGGTGGAGTAGTAGAAAGGTTGCATAACTATATTGTATCATCTTACACCCAAAGGAAGAGCCTTCCTGCCTTCTTCCCTGACAAAGTTAGGCTAAGCTGTGATTTCAGTACACCTCAGTGACTTTTACAGTTCTTTTTTTTTTTGATCCCTCATCTGTCTGTATCCATGTGTTGTCTCCTCTCTAACATGTGTTTATAAAGGAATTGAGGCTTGAAAGCTTTAGGGTAGACTGCCTTTGTGTGTTGGTACTGGAGGGATTTATTGTCTGGTTCTGCACTGGCTGCAGAAAAAGCAGTTATTGGCAGACCTGAATTTGCCATGTTGTACTGCAACAACTTTTGCAAAAATGCAAAAGACTTTTGTTGGTGTAACTGAATGGAGCTGCTTTGATAGCCTTTAAGTTTTGCCTGATCGTGTTTAGATCAAAAAAGTATGGAAGTAATGGGTAATTTTTGGTAGAGTTTGGGTTAAAGCTATGGATTCAGGTCAAAAATTTTACTTGTACTGGAGATCCAGATTTACAACTTAATCTGTAATAATATTCAATAGAATATAAAACCCCAGAAAACCAACTACAGATTCAAGTGTTAAATCCCATTATTAGTAACTATCTGTCCATAAATGCTTTCATAGTTAAAGAATATATGGTTGAGAATGGATTATTTTCTGAGTTAAGCTACGGTTGAGCTCACAGTTTCTAGTACATATTTTGAAATGCTTTGCAAGTTTCAAGCATATTTTGTCTTTTTATATTGAATTGTGGTTTTGTTAAGTGTTATGTCTGTACAAACTTTCCCTTCTCTTCTTGTATTGTAGGTTGGACTAGATTTCACTCCCAGATTTGCCAGCACCGATGAACAGAAGGAAGAACAAAGACAGGTTTTGATCAAGCAGATTGAGTTAGCAAGACGACTGGATTTGCCTTTGTAGGTTTTGTTTATGCTAGCAGGAGAATTTGCCAGATCTCAGTAACATGGGGAAATATTTCCCAGGATTTATAGTTACTAAATGCCCACAGAACTTTTCCGAGGTGGATTAAACTGGCATTAGTGTCCAGTCAGTCTCCAGTCTGAGATTTAATTATAGAATTTTCCCTGTGTTTACACTTCAGTACAGTAGCCTTCTGTGTCCTGTCCTTGCTTCATTGTTTCTATATCTTCACTAGCTAAAACGATTCACACATACACGTCTAGGTGGTTTTTCCTGCTAAGAGGTGTAATACAGGTTAATTATTTCCATCCCATTCTGCTTTTACTTGGTTCATGTTTGCTAAAAAAAAAAAAAATACTTGGCCAAATTTCCTGATTCTAGGCCTTTCCTTGCTGTGCAGAAACGTTCATTCCCGCTCAGCTGGAAGACCAACCATTAATCTCTTGAAGGAACAAGGTATGCTTTTAATGCATTTTCTCTGTCATGGCTTTTGTCAACAGAATTTCTTCAGGTGTGCCACATCCTCACTTCAGTTTGTGTGTGAAACTGGGAGCAGTAGTGGAGAGATTCTGCATTCATTCATTATGGGGCCAAGGTCCCATTGGAAGCTGACATTGCAGCCCCACTGTAACCCTGCTAATCAATTGCTTTGCTTCGCTTCTCCAAGGTGCTACAAAGGTGTTGCTCCATGCATTTGATGGGAAGCCATCTGTAGCAATGGAAGGGGTGAAAGCTGGATACTACTTCTCCATTCCTCCTTCCATTATAAGGAGTGAACAGGTAACATTTTGTCCTGGTTTCAGCTGAGGGCTGCTCCTTTGTGCTTGGGAATTGCAGGGTGCAGCTGATAGCTTATCGTGATGACTATTGAGACCAGCAGTACCTGTGAACAGTTACTGTAACCTGGCACTTTTCAGTAGAAGTTTCAGTTGCTTATAGTATTGCACAATTTTACTTTGGCTAAATTTCTACCTGTGACTTTTGCCTTAAACTTCAGAGGGGAAGTTATGACTAAAAGCTCAGCTGTTCCTGGGAAACAACGGGGGGTTTTTTCGTCATTTTATGTGGTTTCTGGTGAACTCTTCTTTGGAAGTTTCTGTTATCGTACTGTTTTAGAGCAGGGGCGTGAAGAAGATCTAGTTTCTCAGAGCTGTCCAACTTTCTGTTCTAAATGAAATCCATTCACAATTGATTAAGTTGCAGAATTTTGAAAAATTCTGATTATCATGAGAGGCACCCAGCAAAGAAATAGCTAAATTGCTTAAAGATGACATTGCTCAGGTTCAGCCTTTTATATGGTGACTCTGCTCTTTTAATTTCTATTCTGGGCTGCTACAAACTATGCTAACCTCTTATTGTGGGCCAACAGTCTGTTTCCATCCTGCACCATCATCGCTTTCTGTGATAAGCTCAGGAAATGTAAGAAAGGAAAAGGCTTAATTCAAGTGGAGGGGATATGAGGGAGGGATATAGATGGAAATGCCATTGGAAACTTGGAGGAAGGAAAGCTAACTGAGGTAAAAGCAGAGATGAGAAAAAGATACAAAAACATTATATACACAGAAAATAGAATTGCATTGACAACTCTAAATGCAGTGTGTTTACTGCAATATAGCTGAATGATTTAATAACAATGGATTCTGTGTTGGGATAATAGTACTTCAGATATTTAGAAAACAGGAGAATCCTAATTTGTAGGAATTTCTCAAGCAGCTCCTGGTATTCTTGCTTCCAGTTAGAAACAGTTGATAAAATGCAGGCAGTGTCACAGAAGTCTTTTCAGGTTGCTTTTAAATGCAGGGGATGTCCTCCTTTCATGATTTTTTCCCACAGGTTTAAGTGCATAAAGCATTTAATAGCTGTCTTCTTTTCCTCAAGAAGCAGAAGCTTGTGAAACAGCTACCTCTGGAAAGCATGTGCTTGGAAACTGACTCTCCTGCTCTGGGGCCTGAAAAGCAGGTAAATGGTGGGGGGGAGGGACTTCTGTGTATGTATGTCCAAACCCACACCTTATGGAGGTCAGTTACTGGCACAGGAGAGTGACTTCATGTAAGCATGGATACAAAACAGGTTACTAAGGGAATGTAACCAAGAAAAATAGAGACACGTGATTTTTCTGGCACACATGCCTTGATGTGACTGAAGTTGTGTCAGGAAGTAGTGAATCTGAAACACCTGTGGTCTAAAGGGGTCTGTAACTTGGTTCGTTTGTTTCTTCGTTTTCAGGTGAGAAATGAACCCAAAAATATTTACATTGCTGCGGAATATATTGCCAAAATTAAAGGAATTCCAATTGAGGAAGTTATAGAAGTGACTACACAGAATGCACTAAAAGTATTCCCCAGACTTCGGAACTTTCTTCAGATATAGATTCAGAAACTGAAACATGATATTGCAGAAAGTATTATTTATACTGTAATTAATAAAATCGGCATGCATCTTGTGTTAAAGTGGAGTTTTGCTCTTAGAAATTTCAAGAAGTGAGCAATGTTACATAGCCAGCCTTATAGGATGAAAATTGGGAATTTTCCGAAGACCTTTGGTATGCACCATACTCGTATCTTGAATATGATAAAGACACGGTCATTTGCATCTCTCATGTCTCTGGACAAATACTTTGTCTGCTGTGGATTCTGCTACATTGGGCAGTGTCTGAAAAACTGAATATTATGCTTGCTCACAGTACGTGTGTGCATGTGGGCCTGTGAAAATTTTGCTGACTGTAAACCAGCAGTGGAACAAAGTTTTGCATGATTATGCTAACAGCCACTAAGGAAGTGAAGTTTTTGTCTCTGTGGGGAGTTTTACCAGCTCAGCCAAGAAAATACACAAGTACTGACTCAGGTATGACCACCTCAGGTACAAAATCATGTATCATAGCAGCTGCTGGTGAAAGCATTTGAGTTTAAGATTTGGGGATGTGTCTTTAAGGTCCCATGTGCCTATGCAATTTTTAAGTCTTTCTTCCTAGTTAGAGCTTCTTACTGTTTGCCCCTTTGAAAAATGATTTTATAATACCATGTTCTGTAATCATCTTGATGTCTGTCTTCTGGGGTGGAGGACTGCAAGGCAAAAATTTGGGGTTTTTTTCCTGTTTTGAAGAGAATGTGGGAAGAGAAGGGATCAGCTCCCAAACAGGGGAAAAACTAAAGGAGAAAAAGCTTGCAATGTAAGTGATGTGTGTCAAAGTTTTGTTCCCCTCTACATTGTTTTCCTCAGTTTCTTAAAACCACATTTCCAAGAGGTTTTTTTGCTGTCTTTATCAGAACAGCTGTGTTCTGCTTTTTGACCAGAGTTAGCTTATTAAATTTAAACATATGTTCCTGAACAGTTCTCGGCCTACACCAAACAACGAAATTTGCGTAATTTGTCTCTATTACAACTTGCATTCAGAGCAGCAGACACCTGAATTTTTGCTGAGTGTTTGATCTGGAGGAGTTAGAGTAATTTGCTGTCCTGGATCTTCAAGCACCATTTCCACTAAATTGCATGAAGGACAAACTTTACCTCCAGGTGGTGCTAGGGAACAGGTGTGCGATAGTCTTAAGAGTATTAATGGAATTAATGATCAATAATCCTGTCATTGGAGATACTAAACATGTGATACCAGGCAGCCTTACATGTGCCTCCTGCTGACTGTGTCGTGGGAAGGCTCCCAGTACTGCTTGGGATTGCAATTATGTACAGAGGTGCTTTTGGTAAGAAGTGAGGCAGCACCCAAATGTTTGCAGAGTTTGACAGTTATTTTTCTCTGTGGAGTTCTTAGCATTGGATGAAAACACTGGTTTTGCAGAAAGAGGAATAGTAAGTATTTAGACAGTTCAAAATCCCTGTCTCTCCAGGAGGTATTCCTCAGGTTCAGGCTTAGCCTCGCAGTCTCATGATACCTGGCCTGAGCATTTCAATCCTTTTTGCTGCTTGCAGTGCTGCAGAAATCTGTAGACATGCTCACATTCGGCATCTGCAATCTGGGCAGGGCACTGACAAGAGTGGCCAGCACTACATGGGCTGTGGGGGCTCTGTGGGAGAGCCTGTGCTCCTGGTTCCTGTGTCAGCAGGGCCTGGAAGTGCTTGAGGTCATGTGGGAATGTGGGCTTGGGAAGGAGGCATGGAGTTGCTTCCCTGTGGGCCAGAGAAAGCTGGCATTGCAGCAGCTGTGGGCAGGGTGAACCCCTGGCCCAGAGCCTGCAGCAGAACAGACCGACTTTGTCCTCTCCTTAGACCTGTGGCGCCTGAGCTAAGTAAGGAGTAGGTGGCCTGGTGCTCCAGAAAAGGAAAATGTGTCATTCCCACTCTGCCTTGGCCTCCTTTGTGTGAGCTGTGCCCAAGTCCACTGCAGTCAGTACTGGGGGAGTGGGCAGCAGGCACGAGAAATAAAGTTGCTCTGCACAGGAACCCCATCTTTTTAAGGTGCTCACTCAGGACTGGTAGGACTAATGTGTGTGGGGAGCAAGTGTGGTTTCTGAGCTGGAAAAGGTTGATCACTCAGCAGTCAACCTGTGATTATAATTTGAAAGGGGAATTTGACAGCTTGCATTTCTACCTGCAGTCCTTGGTCTGGAGGGGCTTGGGAAGACAGGATGGCTTTTGGGGAGGAGCTTTGTGGCTGTACACCACGAAGCCCTCCATTTCCATGAAGGTTGACCTAAATATATATATATAAATATAATAAATAAAGTGTGTGTGCTGAACCCTGTTGCAGCTGCTCAGATTGTACTGATAAACCATGTCCCCTCCTACATAGCATAAGACACTGAATTGGCTAAAGATATACTGGAGTAAGGACCCAGTGCAAATTTAGCTGAATAGCATGTTTAGCTTTTGGGAAACCTGAGGAGAAAGGAGAGAGAAAGTGCAGAGTTAGTGGTGATCCAAATTTTCTTTTCAGTCTTGCCATTAATTCTGGGGGTTGTGAACAGCCCCAGTGACCTCTGGCTCAGGGAGATGGAGTGGCACAGATGTTCTGCAGCTGTATGGAAAGTGGTAGATCCCAAGCTGCATCTGATAACCTTTAGCCACCAGCTTTCCCTGGGATGCTACAAATGACAGATCTAGTCACACTTTGCATGACTCCTCATGTCTCTTCACCTTGCAGGATGTATGTGGCATGATAGAAAAATCAGAAAAGGTTTGTGATGTCTTAGTCAAAATTAATGCCTTCAGAGTGCCTTGTGTGTTAGTCAGTACTTGTTATTGATGCAGCTCTGACTGGTACAGCTTCTGCCAGAAAAAAAAGCCCCACATCTTTTGGTTCTTTCCAGGTGTAAAGTAATGCAGAGATGCACTGTGTGCCCCAGGACTCCCACATGAGCAAGGCCTTACATTGAGTGTGTAGTGGAGCACCAGGTACAGAAATGAGGGGGAGACAGGGTGATGGTAATAATGTACAGGTGCTTTCCATAGGCTGAGATGCATAGAGAGCTTCTAAAGTGGATTTTATCTCTTGAGAGAGAGAACAAAATAGTGAACCACTGTATATTGTCAATGACTACCACATCACACAGAGGTACTTTCACTCAGCACTGTGGATCAGTAGCAGGGATAGGAAGGATGCTAAAATTGCTACTCCTCAGCTCACTGGTGTTGTTGCCCTTTTGCCACCCATGCCAAGCTGCTTGCAGGGCTCCTGTGGAACAAGACTGAAGTGATTTTGCCTGAAGACCAAGTGAATTGTAAGAGTAGGCATAGAACTAAAAGGTTGCCTGAGTCACTTGAACTCAGAACCTGAACATCTTCTGCATTCAGGCCTGACAGCTCAGAGTCTGTCTAAGGGCTCTATCTGTGCTCACTTAAATAGTCTTTGGAGGGCTGCAGCTGAATTATTCTCCCAGGACCTTTCTTCTGAAACTTGTTTGTAGTCATGGAGTAACAGGGCCTGAATCTGCTGAACTCTGGACCAAACTGTTCTGAGTTTTTCCAGACTTCTACATGGGAACAATTGATGAGATGGTTATAGGCCAAGTGGATGAAATGCTGTTTAATGTTGCTGTTTATTATGAAAAGAGTTTAAACAAATTCACTAAAGACTTTTACTGGTGGTGCTTCCAACAGACTCCTATGCAATGCATAGATAGGCTCTGTAGAGGCAAAAGCAAATAAATAATTGCCTGGAAATGCAACTTCCATCACTTATGAAGTTCTGCTTTTGTTTGTTTTTTGTCATTAGTGCAGGCTGGGCGTCAATCCTCAGTTCCCATTATGGAGCAGGAAAATGAATTTGAGAAAGTCAGTGACTTAGCATAAAGCTTCATTGTTTTTCCCTTTGCTTTCTATATGCAGTACAAAGATACAGCTGAGATCAAAGAAAGGGTACAAATTGCCATAGCACCTAGTTGTCTCACCATTTTCCTTTTCAGCAGGTGGTTATCCTGTTCATTTCCCCTGCTGGGGTTGCCTTTTCTGTCAGTGTGAATCACTTAGGACATGGGTATAACCCTCACTGCGCTGTGTGGTGGCCCCGACATGCAGCAAGTTCAAAGTGCCTCTTTCAGGGGCTGGCAAATTTTTATGCTCCTTTTAGCTACTGTGAAGGACAAAACAATGAGAAACCATAGAGAGGATCATGGCCCTGATGAACCCGTGCCTGGGACAGGAGGTGATAGCCATCTCCCCAAATGCTGAGTGCTGTTCTCAGGCAGATGCTGCCCATGGGCTTAATGCAAACACAGGAGATAATGCCCCTACCCTGCCCAGATCTGCTGATGAAAACAGTGGTGTGGTTCACCTGAAAAAGCAGAAACAATGAGACACTGGGACAAGGAATCTGCAGGAGCAAGGTATAACCCTTCTCTGCCCTAGAAAACAGCATAACAAGCACTGCCAATACTTGTCTTGGCTGCCTCAGAAAGCGTCTGGTACATGGAGTGCTCATCATGGAGCAGGTGTGCAGGTGGCATCAAGGAACTTAAGGCAAAGCTGAAAAATAAGTGTAGAGCACTGGCACGTGAGCAGAACAGGAGGATCTGGGCCGAGGTCTGAAGAGCAAACAAGTTCTGCAACAATGCCTGGGGACATATCTGGTGTCCTACCAAAGTGACAGGATCAAAATATATGGATTTTGTCTGCAATGTCTGGGTAAGGCAATGTGTCTAGTTATACAACCTTCAAGGGCAGGCGAGGCAGCTGCATGATGTCCATGGTTGGGGCTGCATACAGATGAGCCAAGCCTGCCATGGCAGAGCACCAGTGTTGTGTTGTGGCTGAGAAAACCTTCAGCTTCCTGGTACAAGAGTGACTGCAGCTGCCTGAAAGACCACGAAGCATCACTGGCATGCAGGGAAGCAGGGCCATGTCCCCCTGTTTTGGAAATCCAGGGTGTAAGACATGGAGAAGTGACAGTATCAGCAGTGTGATCGAACCCCTGATACCCCAGAGGTATCACCTGGCAGGCAGGCTGTGTCAGTGCACAGACTGTGCCTGGGGCTTGCTGTTAAAGCCTGACTGCAGAGCAGAGAGCTGTTGGTGCTCCCCACCCTACTTAGTCCCTGTCGACAGAGCCCACAGTGCTGAACTGCAGCAGAGCCCTGCCCTGTGGTACCATGACCACTGTTCTCTCCATCTGCTGCAAGGTCCTTGCAGCTGCTGGCATTTCCTGCACCTGGGCCATGCTTGCTGCCACAGAATAATAGCTGACATGTCTCTGCTGCCTCCTGCTCCCTTAAGGCATCCAGACTCCATCACTGCGTGTTGTGGGTTCATGTGATTTGGAGCAGAGCAGATGGGCAGTGCAGTGCCACAGTACAACCTCCTTCCCACATGTATTTTCTATTTCTGTGACAGACTGGGGACACTGTTTAACTTCTTTAATATGCACATTCAGATTTTGCCACAGCTGTATGCTTTGTCACCAAAGAGTGCAAATATCTGCTTGGTACCTTGGCAGTGCCCAGTGGCTGCTTAGATAAAGCACATAGTCTCATGTAGATAGAAGTGTTTTCACAAGCAGCACAATCAGTAATGCTTTTGTGCCCCAGGGATTTATGGTCTCCTCAACATTGCAATTCCAGTCTCCTACCCGTATCCTGTGAAGCTTCCACTACAGTCCAACACTCCCAGTGCTGCATTTCCAGCTCTCTGTGTGTCTTGCTCCGTCCATGCTGTCTTAGATGCAGATCATGGCAGGGCCAGGTGAACACTGGGCATAACTCGAGGAAGGTAAGTGCTGACCCTGTTGCCATCAGGGGCAGATAGAGTCGAGGTTCAGCAGAACCCTACTTGTGGAGGCTGTCTTGCTCTTATCTCCCAGGGAGCAGAAGTCTTTCCCTTCTCGCCGCTGTCCCACATGGCACCGGGTGGGGGACTCACTGCTAGAAGCTGACAGTGAAGATTTACCATTGCTGAGGACAAGGTACATGCAGAATTGTGTCCATGTGCTGTTTGCTGATGCAGTTCTTCAATGTGAGCCTGTGCTCTGGAATAGCTGTTGTGGTTTAACCCTAGCCAGTAGCCAAGCCCCTCACAACTGCTCACTCACTCCCCCATCAGCGGGACTGGGGAGAGAATGGGAAGGGTAAAAGCTGGAACACTCATGGATTGAGATAAAGACAGTCTAATAGGGAAAGCAAAAGCTGTATGCACAAAAAACCCCAAGGAATTAATCCACTGCTTCCGTGGGTAGGCAGGTGTTCAGCCATCTCCAGGAGAGCAGGGTCTTGTCACACATAACAGTGACTTGGGAAGACAAATGCCACCACTTCAAATGTTCCCCCTCTTACGCCTTCTTTCCCCCACTTTATATACTGAGCATGCTGTCATATGGTCTGGAGTATCCCTTTGGTCAGTTTGGGCCACCTGTCCTGGCTGTGTCTCCTCCCACCCTCCCATGCACCCTCAACTGCTCTGCCTGTGTGGCAGTATGAGAAACAGAAAAGGCCTTGGCTCTGTGCAAGCCCTGCTCATCAATAACAAAAACATCTCTGTATTGTCAACCCTGTTCAGCACAAATCCAAAACACAAATCCAAAAAACTAGTAGTCCCCTTACTAGTTACTATGAGGAAAATTAACTCTAACCCAGCTGAAACCAGCACAACAGTCTACAGTGATGAAGGGCTTGGCTGAAAAGTCAGTGATTTGTGGGACTGGTCTGGATGGTTGGTTCAAAAAATCCTGTTTCCTGGCATTGGCAACTGGAAAGGACAGCACCCAGGATCAGGCTGCCAGAGACCTATTAAAATGCTTTTTTCAGAGGTTTCTCATCTCTAAAAGATGAGGTTCAGTTCAGCCAAATGAGGAAGAATGGGGTCTTTCTTCTTCTGCTCACTACCAGAGTTACCTGGACTAACATCCCTCCAACCCTCTTTGAATCTATCTTTGAATTTTGTTCTCAAAGGGCTGAGTAATTAGGTTATTCAGAAGCTGTTATGAACACAGTAGACCAATTCCCTCTGTACTGGACTGTCATTTTCATGGTTTACTTTTCAAGATGCGCAATAATACAGTTGTATGTGGTTTTGTTTGCCATGGCTCAGCTTAGGACTCATCAATCTCTACAAATGCTGGTTTATTAGGGGTCATGGAATCTGTCCTGCTCTTCAAGAAACACAAAGATCATTGGCCATTGGCCAATGGTGGCCATTGGTGAGGTAATCTGCTCTGATTTCTGCCTAGCTTTATTTAAGTATATGGAAACTGTCTGAAGCTGCATCTAACTCATTGTAATCTCTGGCTGCTTATGTTCCTCTTTGTGGATAGATATGAAATGAGTCAAGATTAAACCCCAAAACTTCATTTTCCTAGCTAAACATCCATGCGGGAGTAAAATGAATTTTGTAAAATTCTACAAGGGGAGCATATTAGCAAATACCTGAAATGCAGGTTTCTTGCAAGAGAGATATTGTAGGGATGCTAGAGAAGCTACTTGAGACCTTTACCAGGAGTATTTTCACAGCTAATAACATATTTTCTTGACTTTTATTATGCACGTATTACTATGTTTCCAGGTTTGTTGTCTTTCAGAGGTTGCTGTTTTCTGCTCTGTTTATTTATTGCTAAAAGCTTCTGCCACTCTCCTGAGAAAATTAAACTAGTGAAGGCATTAGATTCCCACAGTTTGAAGTTCATAACATTTTGTCAAGTCTGAGGTGACTTTCTGTGTGGATTGGGCTGGACTTCACTTCGTGAATTGTGTCCATGCCTCAGCAATGTGAGGAGAAGCAGAGAGCCCTTGTGCTGCAGCTGGCACAGCAAAACAACGGGTCTTGCCAGTATGAGCCAGAAAACTTTCACAGATTGTGTCTCCATACATAGGACTTTAACTAGGCTCAACACCTGTTTCCTGCATCGCAGCTCCACAGGCATCCCCTAAACAACATTGCTGGTTGTTTTGAAGTTTGAGTTTTCCAAGTGTTCAGTGGTTTGAGGTGAAAAAATAACAATTCTTTGTGAGCACTCACATTTATGAGCATGGCATCTTTGCCAAACATGAACTTGAAAACTGTTCCTTTCTGGCTATGCTTCTGATGAGGATCTGGGAGACTTCCCAGCCTTTTCACCAAGACTCTCCCAGAGGAGACTTCTTTTTATCGTTCTTCACCTAAGGGGCTCAGGGGTGCTAGTTAGTACTGACCTGGTAACATAAGGAATTGCAAAGTACACCTGAACAAGTATAGCAGGTGGAAAATTAGTGAAACAGAGACAAGGAAAGTACTGTAACTTTGGGGTGGGTAACAGTGAAGGCAGTGGAACAAAACACCTACTGCCCAAGCATTATTCAGTGTGATAGTATTTTTTTCAACTAGGATAAAAAAGCGTGATTACATTAATTATTTTTTCTCCTGGGGATTTTTTTAGGCAGATGCATATATTCCAAATCTTACTTGCCTAATGGGGAAAAATATATCCTTTCCACTCACTTAAAAACAGTTAGGTTTATGCATACCTTAAAATAAAGCATAGCAGAAGACAACAAGAGAGAAAAAAGGTCCATAGACCTGGAGGAGAGGTAGCTGAGCAATTGCAGCAAAGACTTTTCCTGTATTTGCAAGTCCCATTGTGGACCAGACAGATGCAAACTGAAAAATGTGCCCATTACCAGTCCTCTGGCGACTGGTTAAGTTAATTTGGTGGCCTTTGCCTACCTACCAGTAGGCTGAGGGAATCCGTGCAGCCATTTTACCACATGGAGGGCAGGATTTGACAAATCTAAGCTTTTCATTTTTCAGTGGCTGTAGTACTGCCTATAATCTTGGAGTCTCCTCACCCTGCTGTAAGAAAAGCTGATACATGGGGTTTGGGTTTCTCAGCTCTGCAGCCCAATCCCAGCTCCCTGGCTTTCTTGCACACATTGTAGATGTCCAGGATATACTGCTCTGTACCTTTACTGGGAGACTGTCACTCTGGAATGGGTACAAGCTGGTTATTATTTTTCTTTTCCACTTGCTCTTACAGAGTTTGACCAGTATAGTCCTTGCAGAGTTCCTGGAAGACATTTCATCAAGGTTATAATTGGATTGCATGAGCCTTGGCCTTTCGCCTTCTCTTCCAACTATCATTTTCCACTACCTGAATCAATGTAGAAGGAAAAGTGATAGTAGCAGGGATGAGGGATTGGCTGTGGCTGTCTCAGAGGTAACTTCCATGCCATGAAACATATCAATGCCCATGTTTTCCTCTGGAGTGAAAACGAGATACTGGGATTTTTTTGATTTTAGAAAAAAACAAGAGAAATAGAAGTCACATAGAAGTTTGAAGCTAAGCCTCCTACAGACTATTGTTTTCAAACAGAACTGCCCAGTTTCAAATGAGAGGTGCATTTAGTCTTCTATATTTCCCAGATGAAAACAAACATTTCCACACTTCTTAACAGAAAGCTCAGTATGACTTTCTCAGTGAAGTGGTTTGATGTTTACAAATTAAAGGAAGTTTCCCAAACACGTAAGTAACTTTGGTCCCTCAAAAAATGCAGCTTCTCCCAAGCCAACCTCTTGCCAGCGATCAATGTGAGCTTCACCTTCTCCACCAGCCATCCCAACATCACGCAGCTCTGTTCTTGCCCCAGACTCTGACTGCTCCAACACCTCCCTCTGACCTGATGGAGGGGGGGGCAAGGCCTTTTGCTTCCAGCACTCAGACATTTTTCCTGGGAATAGCTGAGCTGACAAGAGAGTCGCCAAGAGTGGCAAATCTGCCTAGGTAAAAGGAGGCAATAATGAGCTCTCTCTATCATTTCCTTTACGCTGGTGCAGGAATGTTTCTGAGCACAGTACTCTGAAGCTGACAGTCAGGTCATGGCTGTGCTGGTTTTTCACCAGTGTTAAAGTATCCTGTGTCCTTTCAGCAGCTTTGTGAATCTGCTTTCTGGCATTCAGCATCACCTCTGTCCTGTGTGTAGCTCCCAAGGTTGTTGTACAGCCAGCAGAAAGGAGTAAGAACTCAAAGCAGAGTTATTCCCAGAATGCAAGTTATTTCCACTTCATTCCCCTCCTAAGGTTTTTAAAAGCTATAAGCCTCAGCTCGGTACTGTCTGAGGTCTTAAGGGACACAAATACTCTGTTCAACCTGTGTTTGCAGTTCATTGGAAATACAGGATTATCTCCAAAGGCTTAAATTGTCTGAATGCCATTCTGGCAGAACTGGCATTTATGGACTATTCTCTCATGTTTGCTTTCCTGTCTGCACTGATGCAGATGAGAGTAGATGGCCTCAAGTTGCATTAGGGGAGGTTTACATTGGATATTAGGAAAAAACTCTTTCCTAAAAGAGTTGTTGAGCATTGGAACAGGCAGCGTAGGGCAATGGTTGAATAACCATCTCTGGAGGTGTTTAAACCATGTATAGATGTGGCACTTAGGGACATGGTTTAGTAGTGGACTTGACGGTGGTGGGATAACGATTGGACTTGATGATTTAAAATGTATTTTCCAAAATAAGTTCTATGATTCTATATATGAACCCCAGGGTTCTCATAAGATAAACAATTTATAAGCCAAAACTTCAGCTGTTGGTCTGACATCACGTGACTGCTGCTCCAGTAAAACACACTGACAAATGTGTTTGTGGACGCCTCAGGGATGTCAGGTGCTGGGTGAGTACTGAAGGTGCTGAGTGCTCCCCATTCTCTGTGGTGTCATCAGGAGCAGGGTATAGCGCTGAATCCATCAGTGGCAGGAGGTGGAAGCAGAAGGCCAGGCTCTCCCCTGCTCTCTAAACATGTGGATGAAGTGGATGTTGTCACTCACATGCAAAAACCTCTAGGTACTCCGTGGTTGTCCTGGCATAGGAGCTGTCCACTGGACAGTGGTTGGTAGTTTGTCTCCCCTGATAATAAAAGGGAAGGAGTTTTCTGTGAGAAATTCTGGGTTTACAGCTGTTCTGAAACCGTTTATATCATGTAGCTGTTCTGCAAAAGACAACTGTTCAAAAGGGTCTTTGGACAACACTTGGAGAACACAGGTGCTCCAACAAGGAGAGTCCCTGGTGTCTGTCTGTCTGTCTGACTTCCTGTTAAAATGGTTAAAACTGCTGGAATGTTAATGTATTTTCCATTATTTACTCTCACAGCCAGGGTCTTGGGCAGGCATCTTTTATTGTTATTCACTCTAAACAAAAAAATTCCTGCTGATTCTTAGTTAAGCTGAAGTCAGCCAGCACCTTCCCCATCGAATAGACATAGCCCTTTAAAGAACATGGCTCTCTTCCTGCTGATAACCTCTTCAGAGAGAAATTGGGAACTTCAAGCTGTTACTAAATGTTTGGTTTTCCTCAACTGTAAAAGCAGCAGCATTTTGCAAGCTTGGGTGTGCAATCTGTCTCTGAAATACAAGCACATTTCTATACTAAGCTCTTAATGGCTCCAAAATAACATGTCCCTTCCATTTAATTTTCAAAGGATCTGCGTGCTTGGACCAGGCAGGTAAGTTGTAATGGATCAGGTAGTGAAAGAGAGATGGGAACTTTCAGAGTTGTACATGATGGTATTTTCTCAAGATAGTAATACTTTTTGTTGTAATTCTGACCTGAGATCTAGAAGTGAAGAGACCATTTTATCCCTGTTGCTCTGAAGGATGGTTTCTCCAGCTAATTGCTTCAACTTTCCTATGCTTCAATATTCCTATGTGGGTAGGACAGGGAGCTTGAGCTCTCAGTGGATATTCTGCATCCACAGAACACCACTTCTGAGTTAGTCACCTGTGATCCCATTACAGCCAGCAGAAAAACTCTTACAGAGCAATTCCTCTCACATTAGTGAGTTTTTATACACTGAGTTGCTAACTGGACTGTTTTAGTGGAAATCTGCAATATCTCCCAGGTGTACTGTTTAGGATGGGCTGAACTGCAGCCCAGCAGTTCCTTAGGTCATGGGTGAGCTGAACCAGCTTGCTCAAAATGCTGGCAACATTTGCATATCTCCTCGAATCATTGCTGTCCCACAGCCCTTTAAAGGGTCAGGCTGATGTCATTTAATCTTTCTCCCAAAAGAGCTTTGTTGATTATCCCTTAGGAAAGAAATGAACCCAGCAAATCAGGATTGCCTGCCAGCACATTGCTGCGGTGAAAGGTGTATCAGTGGAAGGATTTTGTGATGTAATAACGAAAATGCCTCCAGACCCCTCTCCAAATTTAATAACCATTGAGTGAATGAGTGCTGGTGAAAAAATGACAAGGTACCCTCAAGAAAACTCTTTGCAGTTTATTCCTTTCATTAATTTTTTGGAGGGGCATATACAGTTTTCTCAGTCTGTATAAAGGATACAGATGAAAGTCACATTTTTTTATAATATATGAAGAGCCTGTTAATCTTGGAGAATAAGAGCCAAATAAATTTTATCTACTGTATTTGTTCACATGATTATTTATTTATACATAAAATTTATTTTGTGGATGCATTTTTTCCCCACTTGCTTTGGGAGGAAACTCAGGAGTAAAATTCCATTATGTATATGAAATTCAGAGGTAACTACAAAAAGAAAACCAGATAGGAACCTGACAGAAGTACGACATGTACATTTCTGCATCTTTTGCCTGGATTGAGACACCCAGAAACACAAATTTCTGTTGTTTACAGTAGACGAGTTCACTACCCATATTTTAGAATTCAGAACTTTTCTTTGATATTCAAGAGTACACTTCTATATTTCAGTCAAAAATTGAATCCATGTCATCGGCAAACATGCCTACTGTAGGCAGTCATGTTCCCAAACTGGGGTGGCCAGGCAAATCCTTGGAGATACAAGCAAATTTCAGGCAAGTGCCTTGTGTTGCATGTGCTTTTTCTTGAGGTGGACTTATGACTTTATCTTGTGGGGAGACAGAGCAAATGCTGCTGGAATGAGGACTGCATAGGAGGAAGAGGATGTTTACATTTTCCTCTCTATTCCCTCAGAGCTTTCAATCAAGATATTTAAGCATGTGACACTTCAACTACTTTCTTTCAAGTCCAGCTTATTGAGGTTTGTTTAATATCCTGCTAAAATAGTTCATTTCTAGCTCAGTTGGAACCTCAGATCTTTTGTTCTGAAAACCCTTTCTTAAGCTGATGTGGTTTTCTTGTTTAAACAACTCATCTGGAAGACAAGTACGTGGTGCACTCTTGCCATGTAGGTTTTCTCTGCATGAAGGATAAATTTTTGCACTGAAAAGAATAACCAGGAGTTAAATAAATAACGCTTAATTTGTTTCATTTAGAGGCTGGCGTACATTATTTCAAACATGAAAACCAGAAAATCTGGAAGTCTTAACTGTGTGCCTTCTGTACACAAAAATTCTAGAGTTTTTTTCACAAGTGTTGATATTTTGGCAACATCCTGCATTCTTCAGTTCAGACTCCTAACCTTGGGCTCAAGTTTTACAAAGATGGATTGATTTGTGAGTTTTGGTGGTGGTGGTGGTGGTGTCTTAGATAACGTTTGGAGGTTTGGAACAAGGACTTAACTAGGAATTAATAACTCTGATATAGCCCAGTCAGGGATATCTGAAAGCTAATTACACCTTGAAAGCAGCACTCTGTAGCTGAGTTTCCTTTATTTTGTGAAATTCCTTGGACTGAAACAAAAAGGTTCTTCTGAGCTTTTATTTTTTGTGTGTCATTTGTTGTTGTTGCTTTGTTTTGTTTTGTTTGGGTTTTTCTTTTACAAAGATGCAGTACCTGCAAGCTAAAATTAAAGTTTGGAAATAGTTATGGAACTACATTTTCTTTCAATGGAGCATATCCTACAGGGGGAACAACACCACCACTGCAAGTAAGGATGCTGCATCTCTAATTGCTTTTTAACTTTCTCCAGCCTGAAAATTTGAATGATTGGCCCCTGCCTGACTTCTGGAATTTGGGTAGATGAAAATAATTTCTGTGGAGTAAATTAGTACCACCTAATTCCCAGTGACTGCCTAATACATGACATATTTTAGTCTTTTCACAGCACTCAGGGAAACAACTTTGTTAACATTTGGGTATACATGAGCAATTTCTGGCACCAGCATCGATAGGAATATTCAGGAGAGCCTAAATTTTTAGTTTAAGGGTAGATTTAAAAGGGATAGCAGCAGTTTTAAGCTAAACTTGTGCTACAAACCTTGACATCAGTGTTCTGTTTTTAGCTTTTTAAGTTGTCCATGAAATAGAAATCCAGGGACTCACATTTTAGTGAACTCCTGCAATGGATGTCTCTTGTGAGCTAATATTCTCTTGCTGGGCAACTATGTCCTTGGCCCTGCTTCTCAGAAAAATGGCTATAAATCAAAAGTAATAGTCGTGGAGCCAATGAAATGCAAGAGTGTGGAAATACAGAAGATAAGTATCAAAGCCTTGCCTTGATGCTGTCAATTTGGTTGGCTTTTCCTTTGTTATTTAGGAAGGTACTTCCGAAGATAAACGTCCCCAGGATAGAAATGTATTGGCTGTACCTCATCAAAATCAGTCTGATTTTATTTCACTGAGACCAGTGCAGCTGTAGCAAAGGCGAATTTGCCTCTGTGTTGATCTAATGTAAATAACTTGCTTCTTTCTGGAAAAAAATCTCTTCTCCTTATGGGCGTTAGCATTCACTGAGGTGCTCTTTCCACTGCCAGACTTCATCTCTTTGTATCTACAGTTCCCTGGTGTCTAGTTATTTATTCCATGCAGGAAGCAGATGACACTGTGCTGTGCTGCCCCACTGAGTGGATAGAGAAGACAGATGATACTCTGTGGGCACTGTAGCAGTGAAACCCGAGGTGTGCTGGCCATTCTAGCACAGGTTGAACTTGAACCTTTCACTGAGGCTATTAGCTGGCAGCAGCTCTGCCTGCTGTATGCAGCCAAGGGTGTAACTGCAGGAAAAGATTCACAGAATCACAGAATATCCTGAGTTGGAAGGGACCCACAAGGATCATCGAGTCCAAGCTTTAACCCTGCACAGGACCCTCCCCAAGGGGGAGGCCATGCACTGCAGGGTATTGTCCAAATGCTTCTTCAACTCTGTCAGGCTTGGTGCTGTGACCACTTCCCTGGGGAGCCTGTTCCAGTGCCCAATCACCCTCTGGGTGAAAAACCTTTTCCTAATATCCAACCTAAGCCTTCCCAGACACAACTTCAGGTCATTCCCTCGAATCCTGTAACTGGTGACCACAGAAAAGTGATCAATGCCTGCCCCTCCTTTCTCCTCACAAGGAAGTTGTAGTGGCAGTGAGGTCTCCCCTCAGCCTCCTCTTATCCAGGCTATACAGACCAAGTGACCTCAGCTACTCCTCATATGGCTTCCCCTCAAGGCCCTTCACCAATATCATTGCCCTCCTTTGGACAATCTCTAATAGCTTTATATCCCTATATTGTGGTGCCCAAACCTGCACACAATGTTCCAGGTGAGGCGGCCCCAGTGCAGAGCAGAGCAGGACAATCCCCTCCCTCAACTGGCTGGTGAATCTGTGCCTGATGCTCCCCAGGACATGGCTGGCCTGCAACAGCTCCTCATAGTTTTGTGCCATTTACAAACTTGCTTAGTATCCCTTCCAGTCCCATGTCCAAGTCATTTATGAAGATGTTGAAGAGCACAGGGCCCAAGATGGAACCCTGTGGAACCCCACTAGAAGAATGAGAGAACAAAGCCAATTTTCCTCTGTTTTTAAAGAGTAAATGTTATTTTTGGATTGGCTTTGAGGTCATCCAAAATTCAGTGGGAAAAAAATGTTAAACACAATCAGCTGCAGATCAATGTTTATACCTTCTTCCAAAAGAACAAGAGTCATTTAGGATGTTAACACTAAGTTTATACAACCTCACCAAAGTGTCACAGTACTTTCCTGACCCCAAGGCCAATTCACAGCCTGTACCAGGGATCATAAACGGCCACTGACGGAAGTATTAGCACAGCCATAGTCACAGGGTGTATTTTCAGCATATAATGTGAATATGGACATACATTCCTAAAGTGAAAGGCAGCTATTCTGTTACTTTGATAATGTTTTTTTCCATTCTCATTACACTTCTTTCTCTTGAAGTCCTGTTAAAGACTCCATTGCTACAGGACGTAGAACTTGAACTGTCAAGTCAGGGAGAGGAATTGGGAGAAATTTGCGCAGCATTTGATCTTACACATGAAAAGTAAAAATAGATCAAGATTTTTCTTGGCATGAATGATAAGGGCAAGAAGGGCCTGAATCTGACATGGATAACTTTATTTTTAGAGAGCAGATTTCTAGCACATACCTCTGACCTGCGAATTCAGGATTTACTTCCAGTAATCTCTAAAAATCCATGGTGCCTGCAATCTACCATTGTTCAGCTAAGTGCCCAGGGTAAGCAAACATAGCTAAATTAATAGTTTGAAGCATGTGTTCATAATATTATTCCTGCTGTAAATAAGATCGGGAACTGTGGCTTACATAGGTCAACTGATCTTGAGTAAAATACCTACTCATAATTAGTGAGGGTATTTAAGACTGGTGGCTAAGCATATCTACCACACAGACAGATCTGATTAGGCTCTGACATATCCACGAATAATGTGCAGTGGGTTATTTGCTGAACACGCACCAAAAGATTTCCCACAGAAACCAGCAAAATGCTATTAACATTGTTAGCAGACTTAAATATTTCTATATTTCCCTACTGCTCTTTGGAGAACAATCTGTGTTTTTGTTAGGGGACATTATCTGCAGCAGCAGAATTACAAACTGTGACAGGGGCTGCCAGACACTGCTCCTGAGCAGACACTTACCGAGCAGGGTTTGAGGGAAGATTGCTTACTGAAGTGATATCTACCCGCCTCTGCACATGAGCCAGAAGATCAGTTTTCTGGGGTATGTGTCAAATCAAATTTCAGAGATTGAATGGAAACAAGGAATGTTTTGCCTGCAGCTCTGGAAGCAATGAAAGGCTGGGGTGAATGCACATGCTCTGATGATGCACTGTACTGGCCACCTTCTGCTGCAGTTTGGGTCTCTGCCTCTGCCCATCAGTCTCTTATCACTCTAGTACATTTCTCTGCATCACCACTGAGAACAGATCAATTTTATTATGGCAGGCAAAGGCCAGGGATTTTCCTGGAACATGCTGGGAGTGGTGTGGCCTGTGTGCCCTTGGCACAGGTGGTGCAGAAGCTGAGGTGTCCTGCTGTGTGCAAGGGAAGAGAGGTGACAGATGAGACACAAAGCACTGGTCTGTGACCACCCAGCCTTGCCTTGGGTCAGACACACCAGACACCAAAATGGTCACAGGAAGGAAGTGATGCTGCTCATTCCTTGGGGATGTCGTGGGGATTATTTACACCGCTACCATCCCCATATCGTTCTCAGTCAAACCAGATGGACAGGCCTTGTAAGTTCAATTTAAAAGACTGAAAGAAGTGTGCGTACACACACACACACACACATATGTATATATATACACACATATATATACACATATATATGTATGTACATACACATATATGTATACACATATACACATGCACGCACACACATATGTATACACACACATATATACATATATACATGTACACACACTCATCATTTGGATGTTGAGATGCTGGGGTTGAAGCGGTGCAGGTCAGGAGCAGGAGTGCAGTGATTGTGCAGATAGGAACAATGAGAAAGACGGACAAAGAAAACGGGAGCAGAGTCGTGAACAAAATAAGCCCTCCTACGTGTATCTGTGTACCCATAAATGCATGTGTATGTATACAGACACAGAGACACAGAGACAGACACAGAGACTCACACAGACACAGACACACAGACACACACTCAGACACACACACTTAGACAGACACACAGACACATATATCGCCCCAAACACACGCCCCGGCAGTGCCTCCCCCCGCTCTTGGCCTGCCCTCCCGCCGGGCGGAGCTGCGGGCCCGGGCCCGGCCCCAGGGCGGGGCGGGCTGTGCCGGCCGGGCAGGACCGCGGCCAGGTGACCTTGGCAGGCACAGCCGGGCTGTCCCCGCTGCCGCTGCTGCCGCCGCTGCCGGGGGAGCTGGGCGGGGAGACGGCCGAGATGGTGGAGGACGG
>WBMV01003664.1:1069331-1095958 GCA_013396655.1 Campylorhamphus procurvoides | reverse complement strand
TCTGTCGCGGCGGCGGCTGGCGGTGCTGGCCGTGTTCAGCTGCTACTCGCTGGTCAACGCCTTCCAGTGGATCCAGTACAGCATCCTCAGCAACGTCTTTGCCGGCTTCTACGGCGTGTCCTTCACGGAGATCGACTGGCTGTCTATGGTGTACATGGTGGCCTACGTGCCGCTGATCCTGCCGGCCACCTGGCTGCTGGACACGCGCGGCCTGCGGCTCACGGCCCTGCTGGGCGCGGGGCTCAACGCGCTGGGCGCCTGGCTCAAGTGCGGCAGCCTGGCCCCAAACCGGTACCCCCTCACCCTGGCCGCGCAGGCCGTCTGCGCCGTCGCTCAGGTCTTCATCCTGGGGCTGCCGTCCCGCATCGCCTCCGTCTGGTTCGGCCCCACCGAGGTCTCCACCGCCTGCGCCGTGGCCGTGCTGGGCAACCAGGTAGGGCCGGAGGGAGCGGGGCAGGGCCGGCTCTGGGGAAGGGCGGCTGCCTTGGGGGTCGGATTTGAGTTAAAATAAGGTGCCTGAGTGGGAAAAGGCATTCTCCAGGAAGCGGTTGTGGGGCGACACTGGAGAGTGGACAGGCCAGGGAGCGGAGAGGGGTGTGCGGTGATGCTGCCTCGCTGTGCCAGACCCCGGCCGGGTGGCACAGTGGAGCACCCCACACGGTGCAGCATCCCGCACGGTGGAGCATCCCACACAGTGTAGTACCCCACACGGTGCAGCATCCCGCACGGTGCAGCATCCCACACAGTGCAGCACCCCACACAGTGCAGCATCCCGCACGGTGGAGCATCCCGCACGGTGCATCATCCCGCACGGGGCAGCACCCCATACGGTGGAGCCCCCCACACAGTACAGCACCCCACACAGTGCAGCACCCCACACGCCTCCATCGGCTGCCGGCAGTACACCCGTCAAGACCCTTTTCAGAAGTGGTCTCACTCCACTTTCTCTTCCTCTTTGACGTTTGGATTCATACGGCTGAATCCGCCCCCGCTTGGAGGGGTGTGAAGTACGTGAACTTTCATGAAAACCCCCAGCGCCAACATGTATTAGTTTCTGCTTTTTAAAATACGGCCTCTACTTGCCAGGTGCCAGTAGTCAATACCCTGGTGACTCGTGAAGTTTTCTGTTGCGCTGTGATGGTTCACATCACTGTGGGGAGCTGATAACTGAGTCATGGATTTCCTCAGGCTCCCTGGCCAGTTTCAGAGAGCTGGAACAGGTGCATCTGAAAGCACAGGTGCAGGTATGATACTTGGCTTTTTAACTCCTATAGTCTTGTTCTCACTCCCTGCCACTCTCCCTCCTTTTTTTTTGGAGGCAAAATATTGCTAAGATTCCAACCAGCATCACTACTGCAGGCTGAGGTCATAGGTAGAGTTTGATTAAGGTAACGGGGATTTGTTTCTTCTCATGTGAGTCTAATGATTTTATGTTTCTGCACTTTGGATTATTACAGTGGTAACATTAATGTTACATGTTTACACTTAGGGTTGCTCATTAGCTTACACTGGCTGTTTAAAGTGTTTCCAAAACAATGGGTTTTTGCGTTCAAGTCTTTCAGTGTACAAGTCAACTGTCCCCTTTAGACTGAAGATTTCAGGCACTGTTTCAGCAGCAGAGCAAAAATTTTGGATCTACATGCTGGAATCAGGTTAAAGGTTTCTTTGGCAGCTAAATTTCCACTCCTCCTGACATGCCCCAGTCCTCCCAGGAGCAAGGAGTTACTGGGTTTTCATTCTGCAGTATAGTGCCAGGGATCCCACTGGGAGTCTGAAACTGATGCTTTGCTTGGATGCTGATATATAGGGGTTGAAGCAGTGCAGGACAGGAACTGGAGTGCAGGGATTGTGTGGATAGGAACCAGGAGAAAGATGGACAAGGGAAACGGGAACAGAATGTGAACAAAATAAGCCAGAGTTATATCTGGAGTGCATTCTCCTCCAGAAGGTAGAACTGATCTCAGTGTGCCGAAGTGCTTGCTGTCCCTCTGCCAGGGAGACACCTGTGAAATGCACTGACAAAGTGTGTTTTGTCTCCCTCTGGCAGTCCTGTGCAGAGGACAGTGGCTTATTCTGCAGCTGTACCACACCCTGCTAGTTTAGAGCTGTATGCTACAGAGGACTGAAGATCCTGGCCCTGGTTGTGACACATGAAGTCTGATATGGTGTCAAACAATGGAATTTCTCAGTTTTTGCTTTCTTTAAAAAAAAGACAAAACCCAAAACCAACAAAAACAGAACAACAACCAACCAAACAAAACACCTCCAAAACAAACCCAACTCCCCCTCCCCCCAAACTCTCAAAAGCTAGATTGGAAGAGTACTGAGATGACAAGTCAGAAATTAGAAGTGATGTTATCTGTATATCCCACTGCAGTTCATTTTTTCATAGGCATTCTGGTAGGGTCTCATTGTACTTGTTTAATTGCACGAGGTGAACTATGTAACAGAACACGTTGCTATAACCCACTGTGCTGTTGGTCATCCGATTTCTTATCAGAAAGTATGTATAATTTCAGAGCTAGAACAAACAGGGCTGGGACTGCAGGTAAGGGAGGGACAGTGTAGTTATCAAAAATCCGATCGTACCCATTACCTTTTTAGATTTTGATCATTTGCAGTTGTAGCACAAATCACTGGGAATGCAGTGATGCACCTGTCAAGGGTTGTTAGGAGTGCCAGATTTCCACAAAGGCATGCCAGAGTCACTGGAACACTTGATCCTTCTGGCCTTAACCTCTCTAGATGTAAATGATGAAAAATGGTAGTACTCGACTTTATTGGAGTATTGTGGGTACTTTATCGAAACTTCTTTTGCGGGAGGAAAAAAAACATGCCTTAAGAAAAAAGGTAACTATATCCTGAAGAGTGAGGACAAAACCCCCAAATTCTTTATGTGACCACTGGATACTGTGTAAATCCAATGGTCTGTGGGGAAAACAGAAAAAGAAGGTAGCAAAACACTCCTCAGAATATGCACAAAGGATGCTTTGTAAGCACAGTGGCACATCTTTAATGTGAGTACTTTCCAAGTGTTGGACTTGCTACTCTAACAGTCTTTTGCACTCTTTTTAAATTTTATTTTACCTAAAATAGATGCAGGTTTTTTAGTTACAAAATAAATGTTCTAACACTTTAAACAGCAATTTATTTTGGAGGAGCAGAACAGTGAAATTGGAGAGTAGTGCAAGACCGTCGTTTCTTCATATTTTGAAATGCTTCATATATATAGTCAAAATTTCAGTCCTTGGGGTTTTTTTTGTCTCTTTAATACAAAATCAGTTGTTATGTTGGAATTTACTCCAGATAAAACCAGATACTAGTTCATTCTGTGACTTTTCTTAGTTTCCTTAACAATAATTTTGGGTTTGGTTTTGTGTTTCTTAATAAGGATGTTCCTTTTCGCTTGTAGTTCTCAGCTCTATCAGTAAACCTTGCATGTCAGTCTTTGTTACTGTAGTGATAGAAATGTGACATCAGATAAAGAGTGTTGCTACAAAAGTAGCTGGAGTCTTCTGTCATCTCCAGCCCTTCAGTTTCAGGATGACTGATGCAAATTTATGTGTATGCAGTGTTTTTCTGTGAAGGAATTTTAGATATGTACTAGGTGTAGTATACATATACACTAGATGTAGGGTTGGAGTTTTGTTTAGAAATGAAAAGGTTAAAACCTGAGTTATGGAAGATCTGATTGTAAAACATTATCAAAAGAAAATGGCTCAGAAGTATGATACTAAAGGAACACTTTTCCCTCATAATTTTAGTAATACTTACTATGATAAAAATTCTAAATTCTACCTGGTAAGACTTTTCACTTCTGTTAATTTTTATGTTCATAAGGAAATTATTTTTTGTTTTCTTTTCTTGCTTTACAGCTCGGCACTGCAATTGGATTTTTGCTGCCACCTGTTCTGGTTCCAAATACACCTAATGATATTGATCTTATGGCTCATAATATCAGCATCATGTTCTATGGAACAGCGATAGTGTCCACGCTTTTATTCTTCTTAACAGGAGTCAGTAAGTGTTTCATTCCTGGAATTTAAATGCTGACCATAGAGGGTATTTACAACGTCTCACTTAAAGCATCTGACTGTTCAAAGTAGTTGAGGTTGCATTTTCTCTGGTTTATTTGTGTACACTCACCTGTTGTGCCAGAGTTAAGCAACAACCAGTTCACTGTGTGCTGTGCTTCACGTGGGGCTATCTCTTTCAAAATATTTAGTCCCCCTCCTTTTTTTATGAGGACATATGAGGACATTATGATATAATGTGAAATTCCTCTGTTAATCTGAAAATTCAGGTTGTTGGTAGCAATGAGATGTCACAAAATAATTAGCACTTTCTTCATAGCTTTAACCTGATTCTTCCATGAGAAACTCTAGAGTATTTTTTTCATGGAAATGTTAAAATCACAGGTCAATCTTCTGAAATTCATAGAACACTTAAAAAAAAAAACGCATTAGTTTGGTCAGGATAAATCCAAATTGTTTCTTCTTGTTTTGCCCTAGTGTTTGAAGAAAAGCCCAAATATCCTCCTAGTCACTCTCAAGCAGTCCTGCAAACTATACCTCCTGAGGACTACTCCTACAAGCAATCCATTACTAACTTGTTCAAAAATACTGCATTTGTACTTTTGCTGATCAGTTACGGTAAGTGGTGCTGCCTGGCTGTAGTGTGGCTGAACATTTCAAGTGTGTGCTGAAAGCACGTTGAGTTTTAATTGTGCTGGTGTTTTTTTATGGGGGAAGGAGTGTCAAACTTTTATTTACTCAGCTGGCAGTGCTGGAAACTCTAGCATGATGCAAAATAACATGTATAGGTCCAGGAAAGAGATTTTATGTGGCAGATAAAAGGTTTTGCCTCTGATGTGAGTCTTAAATGTCAGAAGATTAATTCTTAGGTAGTAGATCTTCATGGCTACACCTAGAATGACTGAAGCTTTTCCTTTGATACTGCAGGTATTATGACTGGGACATTTTATTCTGTCTCCACATTATTAAACCAGATGATATTAAGTCATTATGAGGTAAGTTTCTTGGATCCTCTTTTTTCGCTTTTTTTCAAAGTGGGTTTTTTGTACATTTGCAGATGTGATGTTTATTATTATGTAGGTGCTCAGATGTTTGGTTTCCTTTATAACCCCCTGCAGTTTCTTGTATCATACAGCTATGGGAGTCATTGAAATGTTTGTTTGCACTTAATGACTGCCATGAGGTCTGAACTTGACTCTGAGTGGAAGCAAGTTATTAATGAGCACCATATAAATATTTGTTGAAAGGGAGAAGAAGTGAACGCTGGGAGAATTGGCTTGACACTGGTGGTGGCAGGAATGGTGGGTTCGATTATTTGTGGTTTGTGGCTGGATTACACTAAAACATACAAGTAAGTGTGGGTAGGCATGTTTGGGCTCAGGGGTAGGAGAGTGGTGCAATTCCATTAGAAAAATATTGCAACATAAAGGCTGAAATGAACTGATGGTAAAATGCGGTTTGTCCCTGATCGTTTAGTGGCCTTGATGCAGACAAGTTTCTGAGACTACAGCGAAAGCTTGAGGTTCTTACTGGTTCTTGGCCAAAAGAAATGAGGGAGGAGAATGCAAAGATGCAAAGGTGTTTTCCATCTACTCCTGTCTTCTCAGGAGTGTAAGGCTAACAAGTGGCCAGGTGGTTCAGTGGGCTTCTTCTCTGAGGAAAGCATAAAGGCTCAAAGTCTACTCTGCACTGTTTTGTGAAATGGGCAGGTGATGGATTCTAATTTTTTTCAGACTACTCCTGGTCCTATTAGTAAGCATAACATTTGCTTTAATTCAGGAGATGACCATGGAGCTGAACTCTGTTCTGGGCTGGGAGTTCCTGGGTCCATCACTCGTGGTGTGGTGGCCCCCAGGCACAAGCACTGACCTGGAGTGCTGTTTGTGATGGAGTATTTCTCCCCTGTGACTCATACCACATTATGTGCAAGAGCTCTAGAAACCTAATGGATGTTAATGCTGTAGACTGGCTTTGTTTCTGCATGTCTTTTGGCTTATAAATATGTGCTTCAAGAGTTTGGATGACATCCCTTATTCCAGATTCAAAATAAAGAGAACATTGTAATGAGACTTGTTTGACTTGCCTCTTAGTAGGCTGACTTTTGTTGCTACTAGTGTTTGATTTGGCTGCTCATGTGCTGATGTATTGTGTAATGGGCAGTGCTGCAGAATGGCCAAGAGGTACAACATAGTGGAGAACTTCAAATAGTCTTAAGGTAGTAGTATCTGCTGTGATTATCCACTCTGAGAGTCTAAGTATCTTTAGCCTTGAGTGAAGCAGCCAACATAACCAAGGCAATAAAGAGTTCAGGAAGGAATATGTTTTCATTGCATGCTATGTTTAAGTCAGAATTACCTGAAGGAAATGTTATAACTTTAGAATGTCAGTTGTTAGAGAGTTAAGTAATGTTTATGTTGCTCTTCCATCCTTCAGTAATGTGCTATGACCTTCTGTTAAGAATGTTAACTTTTTTTTTTTTGGTTGGGTTGCAGGCAAACTACTTTGATTGTTTACATTCTCTCTTTCATTGGGTTGCTGGTATTTACCTTCACCCTGGACCTCGGATACCTTATAGTCGTGTTCGTGACTGGAGGAGTACTTGGGTGAGCAATTAAAGAGCACTAGAAGAGTTGCTGCAGTTCTATTCAGAAATAGTAGTTCACTGTTTTAACTAGATGATTCTACTGTGTATTCTGTCACCATGGTCTCAACCCATGCCTATAGCTCACAGTACAGGTAGGGTTTACTAGGGTGTCCCCTTCCATTGCATCAGAATAAATCTAACGTAACTCACTTTTCAGTAAATCTGAATTAACACTTTTATGGACCTAAGTCTCTATACAATCCATTTAGTTGCAATTCAGAAAGCTGTCTGCAGTAAAGGTGAGGCTTTCTATTGACCAGTGGATAAGTGATTAGAATTTGAGCAAATATAGGAAAACTGGCTTCTGTGCATTTTGGTTAGTCTCTACTTTGATAGTCCAAGCAACATGCTGGTTGCTTTGATCATTCAGAAGAGCATGAGCTCTCGTCATAGATACCTGATCTAAAAGCCTCAAAAGGTGCTGAGGGAATGGTGCTGTATTCACACATAGCAGACAAGGTAAAGCCAGAAATGTCTTGAGAGTTTCAGCTTAAAAACCAACCATCCGACCTCAACTGCACTGATACCCTGCTCTTCCCATCATCTGCCAATCCCCTCAGCTTCTTCCAGAGCAGCCTCAAGCAGATGTTCCAGTGCATAGCCTCACTCCCTGCTGATGGTCCCTCTTTGACCTCCAGCATGGATGTGTTTGGGCTGATCAAATGACAATGTTTGTGTATGTCTTTTATTTGAGAGTAATTGGCTTCTGTTATGGAGTGGCTTGTGGACTGGTTGGAAAAGGTTGTTGCATAGGTATGAGGTGGAATGCAGGGGCTTATGGTAAGTAGGATGAATATGTTAAAACATCTTTGTCCCAAAGAGAGAGATGTGTGACTAAAATTCTTGGATAATGTTGAGGGAATGAAACAGGCAAAAGAATTACTGAATTATGTTAAGTCATGAAAGCATGACAGTTTAGAATACTAGCTAATTTATAATACCATATGTGTATGTTAGATTTTCTTTGCTGCAGTAATAGATGAAGGCCACACCTGTCATCCTTTTACTCTCTTCTTCAACAGGTTCTTCATGACTGGCTATCTTCCACTTGGATTTGAATTTGCTGTGGAAATTACATACCCAGAGTCTGAAGGCACTTCCTCAGGTCTCCTTAATGCATCAGCACAGGTTAGATCATTTTATTTCTTCAAGCAAAATAATGTTCTGGGGGACCACTATGCTCAGGTCTAGGAAGGCTTTCTTAGACTTGATCAGTAAGTTTCTGTTGTGTTGCTGTAGTCCTTGTTTTTTTTTAATTTGATTTCTATGTGATGTGATTTGAAACTTGTAAAGGTAAAGTGGTGACTCTTCTGTGGAATTCTGATGAGTTGACTTGTTTGTTTATAGATATTTGGAATTCTCTTTACACTTGTTCAAGGAAAACTGACAACAGACTACTGTCCTCGTGCAGGAAACCTCTTTCTTTGTGCTTGGATTTTTGTGGGCATTATTTTAACAGGTAATTAATTAAAAATACAAGTAATAATTCTTTAATGTAAAAATGTGGGTGTTATAAGGATGATGTTTCTAGTAATGGACAACCATCTGGCATCCATTTCTTGAATCATGCCTTGAATTTGAGACAGATATCTATCTCCAGAGTAGGATGGTAAGTGGAAACAAATGCATAAATAGAGGCAGTTTGCAGTTTTCCAAGTGCAAGAAACTGCTGATGTATTCTGGAACTGCAACAGTGACTTACACATGTTGGTACTTACAAATGTGCTGAAAGTGCTAAAACTACCAAGCTTTGCTTTAAGTACGTGTAGTTTAAAAGCTTTTATTGTAATTTTCTGCTTTGTGTGCTTTGCGAGGAGCAAGTTCAGATTGGCAATGGGTTCAAATCGCAAAAGAGCAAATATGGTTATTTTGAAAATATGCCGAAAGCAGTTTTCATGTGCTTGCACTGCACAAGCATTTACCTTGACGTGAATGTCATTGCAAAATTGTGAACCAGCTTTCTTCTTTCCTTTTTTTTTATTTCAGCCTTAATAAAATCAAATTTGCGAAGACACAGTGTGAATTCAGGGATTATGAATTTGGATGTTAAAGCTGTAAGTGGTGACTCTTTTTCTGTGATTGTATTACCTACTTGAATGCTTGGCTTCCCTTGGCATAACAATATTAACTGCAAAAAGAGTAAATACAAAATCTTGTGACTTTTTCCATGGTGTTTTGGAACAACAGAGCCACATGGGATGCTGCCCTCAGATATCTGTTTTTCCCCTTAGCTCCTATGAAAAAAACTAAAAAACCTTCTGCTCTCAGATTTCCTTGAATTTTAAGTGGCTAATATTAATATTTGATTTTATTGCTTGAATCTTGCTTTTTCATATTTGCAGATAACATTGTAAATTGTGAAGCCTTTTTGTATATTGGGTTATGAGGCCGTCCTATAGGCTACACATTTTATTTAAAATACCTGCAATCAAGTCAGTGTCTGATGAACAGAAGCCATGCTGCAGTTTCTGTATTGTGCTGCATAAAGAGCTGGGTTTGTTCTTACGCTGAGCACCCTCTCAATTTAAATGAAGAGTGAGCATATCACTTTCTACTGTTCATGAGGTTCCAAGACCATGTTTCAGCAACTTTCCAAATTACCACAGTCAGTAGAAATAAGGCTCTCACTGGAAACCTTTTTCAGTGGTGTGGGTTTTTTGATCATTTGGATCAAAATATGAGACAGCTTTTTAGAGTCAGATATTGCAAGATCCTCTGTTGTGCACTTCTTTTTAGGTGTAGGTGTCTTGCATGTACAGCAGCTTTCGATCATCTGTGGTCAACTGCACGCTCTTAGTGTCTGCAGGAGGTTCAGAAACTTCCAAGCTGGTGGTGCATGAGCTAACTTGAACCTGAAACCTGTGCAGCTGTGTGTGCACAGTATGGCATCCCATGGGTTTACCAGCCTGGGGCGGGACTGTCTTGGGGATGTACAAGTTGCTTATAGGAAGTGGCCCAAGACTTGCCTGTTTCCTGTTATCACCTTGTTAATTAGCCTAGATTGTCACACAACTTGATTTATATTAGGCAGGATATAAGAAAAACAGGAGTCTTTGCCCTGATATTATCATAAATAATTGAGAGCTGTCTGTGTTAATAATGTGCAATAGCACTTTGATACCAAAACTTGATCATCAAGATTCTACAGTATTTAAATGTAAAGGAGAAAAAAACTGGAAGTTAATCTTCATATGACAAATATCTATATGCAAGAAATACATACTTTAGAATTATATTAAGAAACTAAATTCTGTGGTTGGTTTGTTGGGTTTTTTTTGTTTGTTTTTGTGGGGTTTTTTTTGAGAGATTGAAAAATAGGGCTTTCGATAATTGCTTAATTTGGCTAATTAACTAGATATACTACTAGAATCTAACTTAAAAATTAATTAAGAATACTGAGGTTGGGAATAGTTCTGCTGAATAACAGCTTAATTCCTATTGTGGGGGTGTTTTTTTATCTCCCTCTCCAGGTACCAGTTGACAGTCCTGTAGAATCTGAAAGCACTACGTTAAAAATTCAGTCAACTTTATAAAGCTGAAGGAAGGTGACTTAGAAACGCACAAGTCTGGTTGCATATGGAACAATATGAACTAGTATAATCACTGGATTTTTGTGTGTGAGTAGTAAAATGTGTTTGTTGATATTGGTGGTAGTTGTGTGGTGGAAACAATGAAGATGCTCAGTTCATTTTGCCCAAGATACAAACAATTCACCTTCCTTTGGAATACTTATTTTAACGGTTTCAAGTTTTGCAGTTTTACGACTAAAGAACTTTGTGAACACTCCACAACTAGGGAGACACGTACGATCAGGATGCGTACTTGAAAAAATTGGAAATCCTGAAGTACGGTTGTCATAACTGGAAGTATCTAATTTTATTTTCTTATTCAATCTTTGCTGGTGCATTTGAAAAGTCAAAGAGTAGGGAGTTGCACAGCAGGAGGATGTTCACAAGTTCCTTTTTTATTTTAAATGTATCTCTATTTTAATATAAGCCAGTGATTCCTTCTGGGAAACTGATAGCACAATACTGAAAACAAGAGATCACGTGTGTGTTTCATACTGGCATCTGACATTTCTTTTGCCTTGAAACTTCGTGATAGGTATCAGAAGGCAGATAAGAGAAAACACTGTCTCAAAGATTCATTGTAGCATTTCTGGGGAGGTTTAAAGAGTTTTCCACTAGATAAATTGAGGAAAAAACATTTCTTATTAAGCACAGTAAAAAGGAGGAGAAAGGCCTTTGATATCTCTGTTGTGAAGTATAGGCAATAAGGAACACTACCGCACAGGTTTCCTCCATGGAATATTATGAGTGCTTTCTTAGTTAAAGCGAGAGCAGTATGTGTTTACAAAGAGCTGGTGCCTTTACTTTGTAAAGAAGATCCTTGCCTCATCTTGAGTTTAATCAGAGCTGCTGACGAAATTCCATTTTGTGTGTTAAAGCTTCTCTGAATATTTGTGGAATATCAGAAAATTTGTTCTATCCTTTTTTTGCATTTATTTTTCTTTGTTATGAACTGTATAATTTGTCTTGTGAAATTTTTGTGCTTTTATAACTTAAATCATTTCTTTTGCAGTTTGTTAAAAGCTGTAAGGATGACTGAAAGGAAAATGGTGATATTTTTACTTTGTCAATGAAATATTTGCTTTTATACCATACATCTTAGCAACGAAATGAGCTGGCTCTATTAACATTCTCTTTATATTTATCTGAATTTGGGATGTAGGTTCCCCACTGTAGTGCTTCTGAAAATTTTCTCCTTTACCTTGTGCTTTATCTACACACCGTACAGAACTGATAGCACTACAATAATACTGAGGTCCTACTATTACAGGAAGAGTCAGACCTGAGCTCTAGTGGAGTTTTTGCAAACATTTAAGTTTTAGCAGTTTGTAAGCCGAGCCCGCAGGTTCAATGTCATCAATGATGCTGCCTCTTTAAGTTCCCACAGGTGTAGTGCCATCCAGAAGGCAGAATCCTACTTGAAGTTTTCTACAGATTATTACAGTTTGGTATGGGGAACTATTTAACTCTGCACTGGTTTCAACTGGGCTAGAGTTAATTTTCCTCACAGTAACTAGTAAGGGGCTGTGTTTTGGATTTGTGCTGAACAGGGTTGACAATACAGAGATGTTTTTGTTATTGATGAGCAGGGCTTGCACAGAGCCAAGGCCTTTTCTGTTTCTCATACTGCCACACAGGCAGGGAAGTTGAGGGTGCATGGGAGGGTGGGAGGAGACACAGCCAGGACAGGTGGCCCAAACTGACCAAAGGGGTACTCCAGACCATATGACAGCATGCTCAGTATATAAAGTGGGGAAAAGAAGGAGTAAGAGGGGGAATGTTTGAAGTGGTGGCATTTGTCTTCCCAAGTCACTGTTATGTGTGACAAGACCCTGCTCTCCTGGAGATGGCTGAACACCTGCCTACCCACGGAAGCAGTGGATTAATTCTTTGATTTGCTTTGCTTGTGTGCATGGCTATTGCTTTCCTTATTAAACTGTCTTTATCTCAACCCATGAGGTTTCTAGCTTTTACCCTTCCCATTCTCTCCCCAGTCCCGCTGATGGGGGAGTGAGTGAGCAGTTGTGTGGGGCTTAGCTGCTGCCTGGGGTTAAATCATGATACACTCCAAGATAGACTTTCAGTATGATTGGTATTATGAAATGCTTTTCTTTTCCTTGTTTCTCTGTACCCTTAGAGAACCCTTTTGTATAAAAAGGATCGAGAAAACTTATCTTTCTCAACTTAACCTCTAAACTTGAAGATTTTGATTTAAACATTATGTATGATAAATGCTTCAGACATGGGAAGACCTACCAGAATAAGCTAAGCATGCTTGAAACACTTGCGTTGCCAAAAGGGGTCCATGTCTCTTTGCCAGGCCCAGTGTTAGCAGGCCTTGCTGGTCCTGGAGAGGTGAGCTCTGCAGAAAGAGTCTGCTGCTGAGATAGCTGAATATAGGAAAAGTAGCTCTTGGATACTCAGATGGAAGACAAGTGTATAGGAGTGGAAATAGAGATGCTTTCAGTGTGTCAGTCCTTTACATTTAGTGACTTGCTGTGATACAAGCTGCCCCACTGAGGGATGTACACATTTTCAGCCACAGTGAGAAAAGTGAAAGTTTCTGACTTGTGTATGTGGGTGGCTTTTTCCTCTGGAAAAATTATAATAATATGTGCCAAAGTATATATGTGTTCTTCAGCAAGATACAGATTCAGAAAATATTTATGTTCATGGCCCCTGGTTGCTTTGACTTTTGCTGTTGCAAAATCTTAACAAGATAATATTTTTTCAGTTTTGGGGAATTGTTTTCAAATGTCCAGTAGAAAGTTTTTGGCAGTATCCAGAATGTTTGCTGACCTGTCCAATAAACACTGTTCAAATTCAAAGATTGAGCCTTTTTCTTTCTTAAAATTTATTTTTTTATTTCTTTTTTCGTTACTAGTTTCCAGTTTCTTTAGTTATGTTCAGCTGATTATTGAAAAAATATTATAGTTATGGTTTCTTGTGTTTTTTGTCTTCTGCCAAATTACTTGGCTACCCTCTGAAAAGGTCCAAACAAGATTTTGGCATGCTGGAAACCCTGCTGGGTCCCTGAAAAGAAAATATTCCTAATAATGAAGACTTAATTAGATCCTGGATTTAATACGTTCCCTCTAAAAAGATCTCAAAATTTGGAAACCTGTGAGCTATTTCTAGGCAATGATAAAGTATTTAAATACAAGGTTTAGCATCAAAATAAAGAGCAAATAAAGAACAAACCAGTATTTTATGCAATAATGTTATCTGTCTGTCAAGAAACAGGTTCTAGCTCATGGCATAAATAAACTTGTAGTTGAGGCTTTGTGTTTTTTTGCCTTCCACTCAATCAAACATAGAATCATAGAATGTTAAGGGGTTGGAATGGACCTTAAAGATCATCCAGTTCCAACCCTGCACACCATGAGCAGAGACACCTCCCACTGGCCAGGTTGCTCAAGGCCTTGTCCAGCCTGGCTTTGAACACTGCCAGGGTTGAAACATCCACAACCTCTCTGGGCAACCCATTTCAGTGTTTAACCATCATTACAGTTAAAAATTTCTTCCTAATATCTAACCTAAATTTTCCCTCCTTCAGTGTGTACCTATTACTCCTTGTCCTATCACTAGAGTTCCTCATGAAGGGTCCCTTTCCTGCTTCCCTACAGGCTCTTTTCAGATACTGGAAGGTTGCTATGAGGTCTCCGTGCAACCTTCTCTTCTTCAGGCTGAACAGCTCCAGCTTTCTCAGCCTGGAAATTCCACATCCATTTGGAATTGAAAATAGGGTTTTTGACTCTTAGCCTTGAGATCCTAGCTCAGTTGACCAGTGAGAGTAGAGGTGAATGCTAAAACTGTACCTGTTTAAAGAGGGAATTGTATAATGGATGGAATTATGTATCAACTGTGAGAGGATGGTATGAGAAACCAAATGAGGAGAAGCATCCCAATCCCATGCATTAGCTTTTGCTTCTCACTTTGCTTTTCCTTTAAGTGTTTCAAGAGAGCTCTAGAGGATGCAAGAGAGCTCATGTAATGGGGAGCGCAACAAGGGGGCCGCCTGCAGGTTCCCAGGGGCCCACCAGGGTGTGCAATTGATAACTTTCAGCTACAAGATTCAGAGGTTAGCCTTAAAAATAACTGTGTTTCTTCCAGACCATATCAAACTTTTCATAACTTAAGTGGGAGAAGCACAGTTAACATTGACCCGTTTTTATTTAGGATTCCTAATGTGGCCTTAAACCCTTCATTTCTCTTGGCTGGGTGTGAAAATAGCTGACCTGTAAGGCATAGTGTGGAATTGCTGCAATTGTGAGCTTTCTTCAGCTTGCTAGATAAGTCCTTCAGAGCAAGTATTTTGTAGATGGGTGCTTGTCTTTAATAACATCTCTTTCTGTAGCTGAATGCCCATGTTTTATGAGGAAGAAAGAACAAGGGATATGAATCATTTCAGGTTAATAGGGCTTTCCTAACTTAATCCTCTTGGTCATCTCTTTTGTTCAAGGCAGTCTGTCATTTCAGAGACAATCACTGGAGTGTGTAATTAGAGCTGCCTGCCTATGTTGCCTAATGAAAAAATGTTTTTTGCTAAATATTTGGACTATCTTGTGCATCTGCAAGGAAGTGAAATTGGGTGAATCTGTAAACATTTATTATTTTCATTTTTCATTCCATGAACTCACTAGTTTTCCTGTGTGAATGGGAATGTGTGACCTTTTTAGTTGCTCTCTTTCAATATGTGAATGTACTACTTTCTTGAGTGTTATAGGCTACTAATGTTTCATGGACCACAAGCGGTTATTGCATCCCATGTGCTTGCCACCAGCACCACCACTGGGTCCGAAGTCTGTGGAGAGTGTGATGTTAATACATGAACTACAGTGAATTAATCAAAAAACTTTCCTAAGAGAAATGTATTTCTGTGTAAGACCCATGGTATTTACCGCTCGCATCTTTGTTCTAGTCATGAAGTTAGCAAATATTTTTGCTGTAATATTTTGTGTTTGTTTGTGTCCCATTCTTTGTATCAAGAAAAAATTAAAAATTCTTTAGGAATATTCTCTGATTGCAATATTTTGCATATGTGTATATGTGGACAGCACCATTACTTACCATTATGTGTAACTAATAAAGTGTATATTGTGTAACTTTACTGGAGCCAAGATTAACATTTTTGACAGCTGCTGATACAGCTGATGATCTAAAAATTACTCCTTTTTTCCCCCCCTTAAAGGCCGCCTTTTAAGTAGGAAAATTTAAAGTGAGTGATTTACTGTGTCATTAATAAACATGCATGCACACATACATGCAGAGTGCATCTATGCAGCGTATGTAGATTTATTCTTCACAAGGGCATTGGCATGCAGGGAAATTTTCTCAGGGCATAGAAGAAATTAAATATTAGCAACAGTTGAGTTGCACTGCTCTAGTCTAGTGATTTCTCCTTTGCTTTGAAAAAGGTCTGTGAGGAAAAGGAAGCGTGAGTTAACCCCTAAAGCACAGCTATCCAAAGGGAGCTTCTTGAGGGGAGTGCAAATATTATTTTAATAAAGCACTTGATTATCTGGGGAAAGAGGGTAGAATAACTTCTTAGAGAAGAGAGTAAAATATTATTTTTAGTTATGGCACAACTTTTGTTTCTAAACCTGGAGTTGTCTTCAGTGGGAGCACAGCAGAACCCCTGTGAACACTCTGCAAGGGTTCTGTCATTTACTCTCAGGCATTTAGCCCAGCACTTCAGCTGTGAACCAGGTAAGTTTGAGCAACCTGCTTCAAAGAAAGTGGAGCCACTGTAAGAAAATGTTTTAGTTTTCTTAATCTCACTTCTCCACAAAACTGGGATTATCTCAAAGCTATTTTTGCGTAGGAAATTCTTCATAGAAGGAGGTCGCGGGTGCTGCAGAGCACAGCAAACATAAGCTTTTTGTAATATAACAATGCTAACATCCAGTTCAACACTGGGTTGAACTTTCAGGTGAAGTCCAGGTTTTACAACCAGGACTGCAGGGTCATTCTCCTCTTATGATATCTCTATGAAAGCTGTGGGCAATATCTCTGTTTAGCATTGTAATTTAAACATTCCTGAAGCTAGGAAGGAGCAATCTCAATTATTGTCTTAAAGTTTCTTTTGGTTGGTTGGGGTTTGGGGGGGGGATTTTTTGTTTGTTTTTTGATTTTGTTTTGTTTTGTCAGATGCTCAGTCCTCCTTGAACAAAAACACCAGAAACCTCATCAAGTAAGTAGGAGACGTGAATCCATCCTGACTATGATTAATGAGATAATCATTTCTATGGTTGGAAGCAGGCCCTGTGTATCCAAAGCTACCAAGTGCTACCTTTTCCAGAAAGGAATGTGGTTTGTGTATGGATAAAATAGGCAGATGCCTAACAGTCCAGCTGCTTCCTGGACTGGAAAGGTTTCTTAGAAGCCTGCTGGATTTCCTTCTGGCTGTGCTTCACAATGAGCTAACCTTATCTGACTGTGTTCTAAATCAATATTTATAGGTTTATTAAACAACAACTTTCAGAAAACAAAACAATAATATCCTGAACTTTATCGAAAGAACTTCAGCAGATATGTCACAGTATTAAAAAAAGCCTCAGTATTGGCAATGGTTAGACATAATTACTGATTTGGGAATAATTATATATTTGCAAATACCTGGCTAATACCTGCTTAATAACAGGGATCAAAATTCAACCTCTAGGATACTAATTTCCAGTGTTTTGTCAGTAGACTGCTTCTGCTTGTAACAATGCTTAGACCATTAAAATTGTTGTAAATAACATCTAAAAGGCATTGTCAGTATTGCGGTCTTGTGTTACGAGTTTCCAGAAACAGAGACAAGACCTTACAAAAGCTATAAACTCCACACAGATGGAAATATCCCAGGGAAGTATTGAAGGCTTCAGTTTTCCTAGACTGCATTAGGCTGAAGGTTACCAATTTCTTTTCTCAGAATGGGGCAGTCCTAAGATTTCCTGAATGCTGATCACTAGTTTGAATAAGGTAGAAGAGGGACTGCAGGTGAGTGCAAAGTTAGGGTGTTTTTAGAAATCAAATTGTCCAGCTTGCTGCCAAGAGAAAAAGATCTTAAAATGTAACAGTGCAGTTTCTAAGGCTGTGCATACTGCTCTTTCCATTAAATATTGGAGAGCAACTTGATTTCTTCAGAATAATTCATCAGCTTATTCTGAACAACCCTACAGGCATTAGACAGAACGTACATCCTGTGCAGAATGAAGAGGCACTGTCCCAGTGGAGTTCGAATGACTCACACAGGGATGATTAACTGTCTCCACGGGGCTTGAATCTGTGTTACCTTCTGCTCTCAATGAACAACTGAAATTTACTTAGGGCCCTAATGCTAAAAGCCTGAAATTCACTTAGAGGCTAGTGCCTAAAACCCAGGTAGAAATACCATGATTTTGCATCTTGTCACTGCTCCACAGAAACTTCAAAAAGGTAGAGGAGCCCTCAAAGGCTCAGAATCTTGACAAAGATATCCAAACCAGACTTTTGGCTTGGGAGATGCGGAGGTCCCTCAACTTTTGGGGAACAGAATGACCCATGGTCGGTGTGATTTTCATCTGACCTACTCCATCTGCTCAGGCTCAAACTGTGAGAATCTCATGAGGATTGAAATGTCTCCGTGCAGGAAGAGTACAGAGAGCATTATGGAGCCTCCTCCAAGTCTGCAGCTTGTGTGATTGCACTTACAACATTCCTGGTTTTGATTCCAAAGTCAGAAAATGCTCTGTAGGGTTGACTTTGCAAATTAACTCTGACAACGAGTATCATTCCTGTGAGGGCAAATAATGAAGATGACTGAGAAAAAGTAATTTTGCTCCAGATGACTATACTTCTTTTAAGAGCTTTGTTTTTAAAATGACCCCACAATATTTGAATTTTACTGTCACCTTCAAGTGCTTCTGCAGTGTTTTGATTACTCTAGAAGGGGGGACTCAATCTGCAGAGCACTGTCTCCCAGGGATGCTTGAAGTGATGCTTCAGACCAAAAACTGTTTGATGAAATCATCAGTTGATGACACCGTGTTGTACCATGGTATTGAGAACAGTGTATCACACATTTCTCTTTGCAGGTTTCACACAGCATCTAACTTCAAAGGCTTTTGGGTTTTGGGCTTGTGATATGTTCTATTGCTAGACTTAATAAGTTTTGCAGTCCACCTTTCTTTCTTCCTAGAAAGAAAATGCATTTGAGGAACTTTAATACATATAGATGACATTTGGTCAGTGTTTCCTAACCAGCATCATACTGTTCCCAGAGGGCACAGAGTATCCCATAACAGAACTAGATTGTTTAATTTATTTCTGAACAGCACCAACAATTGTGCTTCTAACCTTAAGCAGTGTGCTGGTTTAAAGGTAAACTGGTGGGAGGAATGAACCCAGCTCAAGTGAGGTTACAAGTCAGAGTTACAACCTACTAAAAAGATTTCAATAAATACAATGATACAGAGAAAAATTGGTTTTGACCCACAAAAACTAGATGTATAACCCAGCACCCTGGGACACAAACAGAACAGTGTTTGTCAGCCCCTGTGCTGAGCACTGTGTGGTCCCTCTGAGTGCAAAATAAAAGGAAAGGAAACCTGTTGGTGAGGATGATGGTCACAGCCTCGTCAAGAGTGGCAGTCACAGTCCTGTTGAAGTTCTGGTCCTCCTCTGGATCCCATGAGTGGTACCAGAAGTCCCCAAACCCAAAGATTACACATGCTCAGGTTCAGGGGGCAATGCCCAGTACCTCCTACAGGGTGAGGAGTTTCACAATAGGTGATTTAACTCTGTGAATCATGGGATATTTTTTGAATCTTTGATGGTCCAGGTCATTGCAGCTGCCTGTTGTGCCAGTCCCTAATGGGCCATTAGCGGGCATGACCCCTCAGGCTGGGTGTGAAGGTGCTGATGCCTCTCTGGAGGGGAGTTATTACGGCTGAGTCACTGGTGTGAAGACAGAAACGCTCCCCTGTCTCCCAGGGTTCTTTAACACCCAGTTTGTAGCCTGAGGTGTGCCCCGGGCAGCTGCTGCAAATGACTCATTATGCACAGTTCATGAGAAATGACATAGAGGGTGTAGAATACACAGTTTTGGTTACAACCACATAGTGATAAACTGGTTCTGGCCCCTGTAACTAGGAAGCAGGTAAGGGTTTATTGCAGCACATTTTCTCCATGCAGGCAGGGATGACTCAGGTGCTCTCTTGGCAGTGGAGGTAAGTCCTGACTCTCACCTTTAGTGCCATGTCTGGCAGCTCCCTTGTGACAAGGGCTGCAGGTGCAGATGATTACTGAAATGAAATCTCATTTCTAGTAGCAGATTTTTTTCAGCCACCACCTTTCTTTATTACCTGCATTTTTCTTAATGCTGTTCCCCTGGGGGAAAAAAAGAAATAGTGATTGTGCTGGGTAGTTTACCCTCTGACTAAAGGTTAAAGAAGTAATTAGTTAAAAAAAAGGATTGTTGATATTTATGGAAGGTTGCATTAGTGTTTCCTTGCTTTTGTAAGCAGAGCTTGCTGCAGAGACTAAATCATGTGATATGCCGTCAAGTAAGACCTTCACAGCAGTCCATATTGACGTAATTATTTTCCCAAGCTACTGCAATATTTGAGACTGAAACTTTGGAATGAGACAGGAGGAGTAAGGCAGGTTTATATAGGAATACTGATGTTGTACCCCTCAGAAACAACAGTCTCACCTGTATCTGATGCTATCAGTTGTAGATCAGAGTGAGGTAACTACAGGAAGTACGGAAGAGCTTATTTCACTGTCAGCAAAGGCGCTGTCAGGCCACATAGGACAGGTTGACCTGCCAGTGGGGAGTGGAAAGTGAAAACTAGCAAACCAGTTTTGGGGGAAGCCTGATTTATAGGCTTTCACTGACACTTTGATTTTATTTTTTTAAATGTTTTTCTTTTTTTTTTCCTTTTTTTTTAATGCAAGGAAAACTTCCTTGTTGGATTAATCTGAGAAAAACTGAAGTCCAGTTAGATCCATCTAAAATAAACACTTGTAATGATTCATTGCAGTAGAATTGCTGCAGGAGGTCCTGAACTTGCTTAGGCAGAAATTGAAAGATGCTGCTGAAGTTCTTCATTGGTACAGCCAAAGCAGCTGATGGCTGTTTTTTCTGCTAAGCCATAGTAAAATAAATAGTGTTAAGAGTTCCCAGAAAGGACTACTTTGGGGAAAGTTCCAAGGAAGCACATCCTCAAGCATTTCTTTTATAGCTTGCTTTTTTTTTTCAGTCTGCTTTACTTTTTTTTTTTCCCAGTGATCACATGGAAGTTGTATGAATACATAAAGTTGTTTGTAGTGGTTACGCAAATCAGTCCTGCAAACTTGAATCAACAACCCTTTCCATGTTACCATGGTTACATGCTTATCACAGTTTGACCTTGCATTTCATTACTAAAAAAAAATCCCATTCCAGCAAATGTCCAATTTAGGGAAAAGCCCCAAACAAACAAGTTTTATTTTCCTTTTCAAGGATCAGATGAGGTCACTATGGTCTTTTCAGGAGATGTTTGCATAGCAATAATGCAGTTCACTTACAGCAGGTAAACTTTCTTGACCTGTTTTACTTGCAAAGCTGAAGCACCTTTGTAGGATTAACCATTTCAGACTGCAGCTGCTCTTCTGGTTCCTAAATTCAGCAAAGACCATTAAGGTCACTTGGCCTGGCTTTAGCAGAACAGTCTGCCCAAGTTGGGAACACTTTGTGAAGTACCCAGGCTTCAGGCTTTTGGCAACTGCTAGCTGGAGGTACTGGGCATATTTCCTGTGCCACCAGTAACTGACCTGCTCTCGGGTGCTGGTACAGGGGCCTTCAGTGAGTGCAGAGAACTTGGTGTCCACTTTTGCTGACCTGGGAAGCAACCCAGGTCCAGATCTGTCACATTGCCATCTATCTGATGGAAGGAAAGAGGAAAAGATAAAAAAGCTTTTGCTTGGGTGCTGCAAGACCATTCCTTGGCTGTTGCTTCCCAGCCCTGCCTTGGACAGCCGCAGATAAAAGGAAACTTCAGCTCTTCCTAATGGGGCTGGAAGAACATGAATTGTGTCTCCTGTCCCTGTTGGATGGACTGCTAGACCAGCTCCCCACTGCCTGCCTGCAGAGACACCAAAGAAAAGGCACGAGGAGCAGATTTGTGACATAGCTGTGGCACTGAAATGGGTACTGGCATGGGTTGGGACCAGAATTGCCACACAGCCTGGCCTGAAAGGGTCCAGAGGCCAGGCTACAGAGCCAGAGGTGGCCAGGCAGGGCAGGGACAAAGGCAATCTGCCAATCAGCCCCTTTTGCTGCAGGGTTGCTGCTGGTCTTGTTCTGCTTCTGGGTTTGGTGTTTCCCTTGTGTACCCTGGCAGCATAGAGTAGCATTCCCATTCACAGTGAGAAGTATTTTAACATGGGGCTGTTGATAGTGGAGTTGGAACAAGGCCTTACAAAGATCTTACTAAAGGCTGGAGCAATGCTGGCAGAGTTCTAGAGCAAGAACCCACGGAATTTCAAAGCAGTGAAGTGGGAGCATGGGTAGTGCAAAAGACCTCACAGGCATTAATCACACCAGTGGACTGGTTGAAACCAGGACCCAGCCTGGCTGAATCTCTCTGTTCTGAGGCTGGGTCAAGTTGGAGCTGCTGGCCAGAAAAGCCTTCTCCTGCTGGCTCTTAACACAAGAAAGGCTGTTTGGAAACAATGGGTAATAGAGGAAGTGTTTTCCCAAATAAGCCCAAATAAATACATCAATGAACTGCTTCTGTCTGTGAGTAATATCACTGGGCAGTGAATTTTTTGCTACATGGCAAGGCTGAATCTTTTGCTGTGTGTGAAAAGATGCTTGCTGGGAAAGGGGCTAGTGGGACTCCTTGAGGGGGATGTGGAGGTGACACTTTGGAAAAGTCTGCTTGGAAAAAGTGCTAGTGATAATATCACCTTGCTGCCATGGTACAATTAAGAGCTATTAATTTTCCCTCAGTTGGTTGTGTAATTGCACTGCAGGGCCTTTTGAATATTGCATTTAAATGAGTCTGCAATTGGAAATAATGAAGGTTAAAACCCTCTTACGTGATTTTATGATCAAATTAGTTCCTTTGACCCAGAAAGCAGCTGTAGTAGCAACAAGCGCCACATTAGGAGAAAGACTGCAGGTTTGAGGTGTTGTTCAAAGCTAGCTTTGGAAAGGTACATCCATACAAAATGACTTCAGAGTCTAAAAGGTCTTGCACTCCAGAACAGAGCCTGGGCAGGCACCTGGTGTGAGAGTAAGAGCTACAAAGTGGGGAGCAAGGTGTCTCTCCTGAGAGGTAAAGGATCAAAATTAGGTGATCCCATGAGGTGAAAACCATTGGATGCTGGGGGCATGCTGCATATCCCACCCTGCTCTTACTCATCTTGAATATCTGTCCATAACTAATACCAGGGAGGACTTTGGCTAATCCAAAGCAGCATTCTTCTATTTTTACTCTAAATTTGTAGCTAGCAAGAGGGTTATTAATATGTTCCTTTAACTATAGGGACTGGGGAATTCTACTTTTATCTCCTTAGCTTGTTGTTTCAAAGTTGCCTTTAGCTTCAGGACCTCAGCTAATTTCTGCCCTGCCTGTCCAGCCCATGGCTAGCCTTCGACACACTGACTGGCCTCTGGGAGTTCAGCTTGTCTCTCTTCACCCTCAGCATCAAAGAGGAGCTGGTAATATTTTTTTTCTTTCTGTCCTGATTGGAAGGGGTCTGAGTGCTGCAAAGGGATGCTATGGACAGAGCTGTGGTGTCCCAACCTTGCCATGCCCCTTACTTGTCTGGCCAGGGAGAATCTTTCCCTCTGGCATGGAGCACGCCCTGACGTGGTGGATACAGGAGGCTTTGAACTGCAAAGGACAACACTCTAATCTTCATCCTTTCATGGTGGCTAAGAAGCGGGTGGGTGTAGGAAAGCATGATCTGAGGGTTCCTGACTGCTCTGAGCAGTGAAGCAGCACTGAGCAAGGTTGTGACAGCTTCACTGTTGTTGCCTGTTCCAATTGTGAACAAGATTCTGGGACATACGTGACTGCCAGCTTCTGTATCAGCATCCTTGGTGATGACATTCTGCTGTGTATTCCCAGCGCTCCAGGCTCTGTCACACACAATGTGCTCCTGGGCTGCTCACAGGCGGATTCCACACCCTGAACAGTCTCATTGGTCCTAAGATCCAGATCTGAACGATTTTCATGCTCTGCTCCAGTGAACTTACAGACTTTCTTAGCCTTCTTTTCCTTGCACTCTCTTGCCTGAGCCTCCCTTGGCTCCTCGAGAGCCCTCTCCTTCATGTCTGCAGCCATCTGCAGCCTCTCTGGGTCTCTGTGCTTCATCAGCTCCCATCTGGAACTCATCTTGGTGCTCTCACAGCCTGCTGATGTGCAGCATCATCTGTGCTCCAGAAGGAGAGACTGTGCATTTCTGGGATCTTGCTTCAAAACCCAGTGTGTGTGGTGTGTGTGTGTATTGCCTCTGGCCAGCATGGGGGCACATTTGCCCTCCGGTTGCAGTGTTTGCCTGGTGATGAGGGAAACATAGCACATAGCGGAGAGGGTGAACACTTCCCAGCAGCTCTAAATCCACTCTGACCTTTCCTCCTGTCGCCCAGGTTNCTCCTTGAGGGGGATGTGGAGGTGACACTTTGGAAAAGTCTGCTTGGAAAAAGTGCTAGTGATAATATCACCTTGCTGCCATGGTACAATTAAGAGCTATTAATTTTCCCTCAGTTGGTTGTGTAATTGCACTGCAGGGCCTTTTGAATATTGCATTTAAATGAGTCTGCAATTGGAAATAATGAAGGTTAAAACCCTCTTACGTGATTTTATGATCAAATTAGTTCCTTTGACCCAGAAAGCAGCTGTAGTAGCAACAAGCGCCACATTAGGAGAAAGACTGCAGGTTTGAGGTGTTGTTCAAAGCTAGCTTTGGAAAGGTACATCCATACAAAATGACTTCAGAGTCTAAAAGGTCTTGCACTCCAGAACAGAGCCTGGGCAGGCACCTGGTGTGAGAGTAAGAGCTACAAAGTGGGGAGCAAGGTGTCTCTCCTGAGAGGTAAAGGATCAAAATTAGGTGATCCCATGAGGTGAAAACCATTGGATGCTGGGGGCATGCTGCATATCCCACCCTGCTCTTACTCATCTTGAATATCTGTCCATAACTAATACCAGGGAGGACTTTGGCTAATCCAAAGCAGCATTCTTCTATTTTTACTCTAAATTTGTAGCTAGCAAGAGGGTTATTAATATGTTCCTTTAACTATAGGGACTGGGGAATTCTACTTTTATCTCCTTAGCTTGTTGTTTCAAAGTTGCCTTTAGCTTCAGGACCTCAGCTAATTTCTGCCCTGCCTGTCCAGCCCATGGCTAGCCTTCGACACACTGACTGGCCTCTGGGAGTTCAGCTTGTCTCTCTTCACCCTCAGCATCAAAGAGGAGCTGGTAATATTTTTTTTCTTTCTGTCCTGATTGGAAGGGGTCTGAGTGCTGCAAAGGGATGCTATGGACAGAGCTGTGGTGTCCCAACCTTGCCATGCCCCTTACTTGTCTGGCCAGGGAGAATCTTTCCCTCTGGCATGGAGCACGCCCTGACGTGGTGGATACAGGAGGCTTTGAACTGCAAAGGACAACACTCTAATCTTCATCCTTTCATGGTGGCTAAGAAGCGGGTGGGTGTAGGAAAGCATGATCTGAGGGTTCCTGACTGCTCTGAGCAGTGAAGCAGCACTGAGCAAGGTTGTGACAGCTTCACTGTTGTTGCCTGTTCCAATTGTGAACAAGATTCTGGGACATACGTGACTGCCAGCTTCTGTATCAGCATCCTTGGTGATGACATTCTGCTGTGTATTCCCAGCGCTCCAGGCTCTGTCACACACAATGTGCTCCTGGGCTGCTCACAGGCGGATTCCACACCCTGAACAGTCTCATTGGTCCTAAGATCCAGATCTGAACGATTTTCATGCTCTGCTCCAGTGAACTTACAGACTTTCTTAGCCTTCTTTTCCTTGCACTCTCTTGCCTGAGCCTCCCTTGGCTCCTCGAGAGCCCTCTCCTTCATGTCTGCAGCCATCTGCAGCCTCTCTGGGTCTCTGTGCTTCATCAGCTCCCATCTGGAACTCATCTTGGTGCTCTCACAGCCTGCTGATGTGCAGCATCATCTGTGCTCCAGAAGGAGAGACTGTGCATTTCTGGGATCTTGCTTCAAAACCCAGTGTGTGTGGTGTGTGTGTGTATTGCCTCTGGCCAGCATGGGGGCACATTTGCCCTCCGGTTGCAGTGTTTGCCTGGTGATGAGGGAAACATAGCACATAGCGGAGAGGGTGAACACTTCCCAGCAGCTCTAAATCCACTCTGACCTTTCCTCCTGTCGCCCAGGTTGTGTTGCTGCTTAGAGCCCCCATATTCAGCTCAGGGGGATCCCTATACTCCGGGCTGAAAGCTGACACTTGGCAAGCCATGTAAGCTGAAAGCCCCTGGTTTGGTTTAGCTGATGGAGCATCTTTTCTTGGTTCCATTAAACCTCCCGATGAGATTCTGGCATACGACAGGGCCAGGGTACAGCAGGGAGGATTACTGGTAGGGCTCACAGAGACATCGGCTCCTGTGGAGAGAGATTAGCAACTCAGCATACCCTTCTGGCTCTCGGGAGCCTTCAGGAAGCCGATTAGGGCACTGCTGAAATTTATTTATGTCTGGGAACAGGGAAGATCGGAGTGGCAGCAGTATCTGAGTACATGGGCAGGGGAGGGGAGCAACATTTTTCTGACTGTTTCTGAAGCGGAGTCACCTCTAGAAGTTCTATATTAACGTCGACAGCGTTGTGCTTGCTGTGAAGAGCTAAAGAATACCCTCTGAGCATGGAAACAGCCATGAGGGAGCAGCCAAGCGCTGGAGAAGGCAGCAGGAGCAGCAGCATGAGGCAGGGAGCTGCCCGCCCGGGCCGGGGCGCTCCTTGCCCACGGGGCACAAGAACCTTGCTGCCCCTTCTCAGCGGGGCTCTGCCTTCAGCGCAGCGCGGTGGGATGGCCCGGCCACCCCCGCCGCGCTCAGGGGTCGGCAGCTCTGTCGGCGGAGACGGGAACAGCCCAGCTCCCTCCGCCGACAAGGCTGAGCCTCAGGCGCCCCTCACGCAGCGCGGGCCGGCACGGACGGCCTGGGCTCTGTTCGCCTGGGCTCGTACGGGCTGGGCTCTGTTGGGCCGGGCTCTGTTCGCCTGGGCTCGTGCGGGCTGGGCTCTCTGGGGCCGGACTCAGCCGGGCCGGGCCGCGCCCTGGTCACCCGTGCCCAGCGGGGCCACTCTCTGTCCCCTCTCCCACCGCGTCCCGCCGTTCCTGTCCGCCCGGCAGGGGGCGCCCCTCGCCCCGCCCCGCCCCGCCCGGCC